>SSNS01000015.1:4059475-4079909 GCA_006937985.1 Aphyosemion australe | reverse complement strand
AATAACTTTTTCAGTCAGTCAGTGAATCCAGATTTTACAGGGGAGTTGTGTGATTTACTGGAGTTGTGAGCCTTACGTGTTAGTATTTAAATAATTTACAAGGACTAAAAAGGCTTCATAGGACTGAATGAGGGTAAAGGATAGTCTGAATTTAGAAATCTATTGATCACCCATTGGCATAAATGATAACTAGACAGAGAAACAATGTGGAATTTATTACCAAAACAAATCAGAAAGCCCCTTAGTGGTTGGCTGCAGTGTGGGTTTTAAGCCCCGCCCCCATTTGTAACCAAATGGAACATTTTACCAACTAACTTAACAGCAGCAATAACCTTTTGGAAGAAACTCTTTACATAACCATTTGTAAACAAAAAGAAAACACATCCTATAGGTTATGAGTTATCATGTAAATGAAAACAAACAAACCAGTGTTTTATTTGGCCAGTCCAAGAGAAACTAATTAAACTGGGAATGTAACCTCGGAGTGCAGCGCAAGCTCCTGGGATCATTGTTCCTCTCGTTTTCCTGTTGGTTAATGTTTTGATAGTGCCAACGTTTAAAGGTGGCCTCTCTCTGTTGGGGTTTCAAACAATCATTAGAACCTCTTGGCTGCCTCTTCGGAAAAGCCTTGGATGAAGAAAAGGAATTTCTCCAAAAATTCGAAGTCCCGTGGAAACTTATTAAATTGGAAATTCAGCTATTTATAAATGAATCATTACATCATCGTGAGGTTAAATTAGTCTCGATCTAGTGGGAACCCCCCAGACTCAGGCCTGATGCAAACAAGGAAGTGTCAAAAATTGCAGTTCCACCCTCATCCACTGGGGGTGGCTCCAGAAGTGAGCAAATCCTCATTGACTCCCATGTTAAAAATGCCAACTTCACAGCAGAAATAAAAATCTTTACAGCCTGGTTCAAAAATCCATTTTATGTTTAATAGGTTTAGTTTGCAGTCATGACAACTCTGAGGGGATGAATATTTTTTGTAACTCTTCTGTTTAGGTGTTAGATGCTTGAAATTATGAATAATTAGATTTGATTGACAGGTAGCATGAGCGTCAGAGATAGCGTAAGCGGCTAGCTCCAGGGAAGGCCTCAGCCTCACGTTAATAGATGTTCGGCCATTTTGACTCTCTGAACTTTAGTTGTGTTTTCTGCGTGTTTGTGTTTGGATATTAATCATGGAATTATTTGGACAAAGAGGGAAAGCTGTGGAATTTATTGCACCAAGAGACCATCCAAGAAGTCTCTGCTTCATTTTTATCAGTAAGTAAAATTATATTTCTGTACTTTATGGGTACCGAAACTTGAGCTAGGTAAGCTAATCGAGGCTAGGTGGTGGAGACTTCAGGGCTTTGCTGGTCCACTGCGGTCAAAGATCCACGAGGTCGCCGCTGCAGAATGGAGGTTTGTCGAGTTTCTGTAACGTGCGCTCCTTTTAACAGCAGCGGCCCTGCGATCAAAGATCTGCGAATGTGCCACTTCATTCTTGCGGAGGCAGGCAGCCCAGCGAGCCGGGCGCCTGACCTCTCCTGTCTCTCAGCCAGGAAAAGCTGCTACACACAGGCGGCCGCACGCTCCCTTCTCCCGAGGGGGAAGCTAAGATGGAGCTCCGGGACAGCGAATCATGTGGGCGTTCCACCTCTCTTGACTCTCGACTCAACCGCATTTCTCTCGCTAAAAGTGCCCAAAAAACTCCACTAGCTTTGTGTTAGCATGTAGCTATTGTCCCACTGATCTGTCCCGGAGCTCCGTCTTAGCTTCAAGGGTTAGCTCTTAGCTAGTAGCTAGAAACATAGGTTCGTTATCGCCCACCCTCACTGCCCCACCCTCAGCTCCACCTCTTTTCCCATTTATGGATTGTCTGGGCGTGACGAGACGTGTGACACGGCCAAAATGGCGGTGATGGGAAACTTCCATTTTGCATCATTTAATATTACGAGCCCGATGGGCGTTTATAAGTCCATAAATATATATGTCGATGGTCTCGATCAAGTTTTTGTCTTTAAAGACCAAGTTCACTGAGAAACCATTTTTTACTTGTTATTTTTTAAATATGATCAGTCACGCTGAGTTTAACATGCAGGCTGAACATGAAAATAGTCTTCTACCCCTATTTCCTGCATTAGCCGCCGATAGAAAATAGATGGGGAAACGCTTGGATTAGAAAAGCCAGTGACATTTGTGCGTCATATTGTCAAATTAGCATTTATGAACGCATCCATTCAGCGTCCAGGAAACAGCAGAGAACGTCTGGGCTAGTAGAAGCTAACCGTTAGCATTAGCAACTCCACCACACAGCAGAACTCCTCCAGGCTTGTGTTATTTGTGGAGATAAAACATCAACGTTGCAGAGCAAACAGAGTCAGTGGTAGAGTCGTGTTGCTGTTAGCCAATCAGAGGAGAGATGTCCACATATCAGGAAGTAAGACTCCAAATCCTGTCGTCTGAAGCTCAGCTCGGCTGTGGTTCACTTCTAGTTCCTGAAACAGGAGCACCAGAGCTTTTTTTCCCACAGAGATCAACTCACAAGGCATTCATGAGCATGCTTTCTATGACCCAAAAACAACACCAGGGAACTTTATCCGGACTGCGGCGCCGTCGTTTGCCCCCGACTTTAACAAAACGTCGTTGTGCAAGAAAACAATCATCATTAAGTTAATGCGTCTGTGCAGAGTGATTATCAGAGGTTATATCACACTGTTCCACTCAGAGGGAAACCATGCCAGCGCTTGTGCTTTGATTTACGAGATCGGTCATCATGGAAACAGGAGTCTGGTACCTTCTGTGTTCACAGTTGTTTTCTTTTGTAAATAAAGGATTTATTATAGTCTGAAAACCATTTATGGGCTTATTTTTGTTATCTATAGGTTGATGTTTGTTTTAATTTGACATTTTTTGCTCTAAATTCCTGAACAGTCTTTAAAATAACAACTTTCAGGAGTAGTTTCCTGGTCTCTGATGCTGTTGTAATCTGACCGGTGGTGAGTCGGCCTGCTCTGACCTCAGATCTGTTAGCAGGAGGAGAAGGGACACACTGCTGAGACGACGTAAATCAACCTCTGGGGTCACATGACCATCGTCTCTGTTGTCCCCATGAGAATGAAAGAGAACACCTGAGCCGCTCCTGACCGAGTCAAACCGAACAGGACACGGTAAAAACATACTAGTTCTGTCCATCTGCTGCCGAGTTCACTCTAACAACCAAACTGATGGATTAGCGTTAGCGCTCCGGTAAAGTTATTTTATCCCAAAACCATTTCAAGTATCCAAATTTTAAAAATGACTGCTAAAACATTTTGGTCGTGAACTTGATGAAGTCGTGTCATTTACTGTCCTTCAAACACAAAACTTTAGAGAAGCCAACATCAGAAGAGGATCATTAAACTCCCACCTGAGAACAAACTCCTGAAACTGTTGGGGTTTGGAGCCAAACATCTCTCCTGTTCCCCTCTTTAGTTTCTACCTGACACAGGTGAGTGTTGGGATGGCCCACACTCTCCCTAAGCCCCGCCCACTAGAAGCCTTTGCTGTCTATCAACGTGCTCAACTTTATTTTCTTCAGTGTAATTATTCCTGTGAGTCTCCATGATCTCCTGCCAGGACAGCGCTCTGGTCTTCCTGAGACTGTTACTTCCTGTCTCGTCCATCTCACCCTCCAGACTCACCTCCTCCTCCTCCTCCTCATTTCCCTTTACTAATTTGTTCCTCATATCAAATAGAATTCACTCCTGGGAACAAGTTCTACCTCCTCTCACTCCAGATTGTCCGTCAGCTGATGTAGTTTTCATCATCCAGCCGTTTTAAATCCCAGGTCTGAAGTCATTCCAATGCGGTGAGTTTTGGTGAAAACTCTCAGGAGGAGTGTCTGATAGTTAAATGCACATGTCCAACATCGTTTTCAGTGTTTAATCCAGTGACTTTTATTCTGTTTAGAGTAAAGTCCTGGTTCTGGTGACCTCTCACCAGGAGCTGATTTACTCAAAACTCGCTTGTTGTTAAAGTTTCATCATAATTTACTAAACCGAGAAGGTTCGTGGTTCCTATAAGTGTCAGATCTGGCTCGTGAAAGTCCAAAAACATACCAGTCAACAATTATTTATGGTTGTGGGAAGCAGCTGGAATAAAAGCCACTCACACAAGGAAAACGTGCAGGAATTCAACCTGCATCTTCCTGACCAGTGCTACCAGTTAGCACCAGTTAGCTTCAGAAAATCAACACACAGTAAATGAATTAATCAGAAACAACATTAATTAGTTTATTAGTGATAATTGTTCGTTTTAACCAGGAACTGTTTGACCAAAAACCTGCCTTTGGTATTTTGTGGTTCTGAAACTGGAAAGTTGGTGGATTTTCCTTTACAGTTTTTCTCGATTGCTAAGACACGTTTCTTGAAAGCTGCTCTCCCTTTCTCTAACTTGTGAACACAAAACCCAATTTTCAAGCTAAATCCCCAAAACTTCAGACTCTTCTTGCAAAACCAAACTTTTACCTCAAAACAGTTCAATCTGTGCTCAAAAATGAATTGTGTTGTCAAATCGTGCCCCGAGTCAATCAAAATGACAGTCACTACTGAACAGTCACTAAACACTACGTAGAAAAATAGAAAACACAACGCTCAGGACATGAAGCTGCAGAAATAAATGTTTATTGTTCACTGTAGGTGAAATGCATGTTGCAACACAAAAATAACTGCATTTAGCACTTGTACAAAAAGACAAAACAGAAATTTTGTGCATTTGACACTTATGTACAGTAAGCCCATGTACTAAAAATAAAGTACAAAAATATACAAATACTACTGGAGCAAAGATTCCAGTACGTACAGGTTGGCATATTATCCAGACACATTCAGTGTTGATTACGTAGTGATATGCTGTAGTGGCCTAAATCACTTTTTCTGCATCACTTACTAAACTAGATCTATTTCTACAGAGGGGTTTTCAGCTGGATGCAGTGGAAAGACCCCATGAATACATCTATAAGGATGAAGCACTGTGTGTGATCCCTCATATCATTAGACACAAGTGTGATCAGTTTTTAGTTGTTGTGTTCAGGTGGTGACACCAGTGCTTTACTTGTGATTGACGTAAATCACCTGTGCTCACCATTATGCAGCACAGGTGCATCACAATGAAAATGTGTTGGCAAGTGGTGTCTAAACAGGTGAAACGTGCTGATGGTTTTACCAAAAGAGTGATTGATTCAATCAGTGGGTTCAGGCAACTGAGCATTTGGTTCAGACAACAGGGTTTAGTGTTTTAGCTACTGAGAAAAACTGTAATAACCCTGAATGTCTCCATTTTTAACGTAAATCTATAAAGATGTTGGGTTACCGACCCAGTCTGTGAAATAATAATAAAATGTAATAAACTCAGTTTGAGATAAAGTTGATGTTTAATTATTAGAATGACTTTTCTAATGTTTTTTACTCAAAATCTGTTATTTTTTCACTTTTTCTTTTGTATCTATTGAAGCCACTAAGACAAAACCAAATAAATCTGTTAGGATAGTAAAAACATTTCATTATTATCATATTCTGTGTTATTGAAGCTAAAAGATGATAAATTGTATTTATTTTCTCCTTTTTTAAGAACGATCACAGACGGATTTTCTGATAAATCGCCTGTAATGAATGTTGGATCGTTCCAGAGAGCTGACTTTCTGTTTGGGAAAGCTTTTCCATGCATGCCTGCAGGTACTAATCCTGATGCTCCGTCTGGATGCTTTAAAGGTGCAATATGTAAAAATATTATAGCGAAATAATCACTACACAGTTTAACGTCTCAGTCATGATGGAAGGAAGGTTACATTGAAACAGATTTCCTTCTCAGTCGGCTGGGGGTTTATCAGTTCTTCTCCTTTCAAAAAAACTAATGAGGGACGTAATCTTTGTTTACGGTCTGTGAGCCCACAGGGTTGCCAAGTCTAATGGTGCGTTCGATTTGTCCTCGGAACTCGGAAATCCCGACTTCCGAGTAGGAAAAATCAAATAAAACGCCCCGCAAAGTCGGAACTCCCAGTCGGAAACTCGGACGTTTTTCAGAACTCCGACCTCGAAATCCAAGATGGCAGCGCCCTCGAAAACTGCTGTTTAGGTAGCTCTCAACGAACACATACGACTAATAAACAACACTTTTAGTTTGTTCAAATTAGAGATGCAAGCGCTACATGTAACTTTTATTTTAAACACACTCTTATATGTGTGTCTTGTAAAATAAACAGACAAATCAAACGCACCAACAGTCCATCATTCGTGTTTGTTTTTTACCTATTTGACCTGATAAAAAAGTAAAAAATAAAATAGAATAAAAATAAAAAAGTTAAACTGAATAATTGGTATTCCAACTTCTCCGACTACGGAAACCAGAACGCTGTTAACTCGGGTGTGACGTCATTCCTAGTTCCGAGTTCCGACTTCCGAGGTAAATCGAACGCACCATAACCCCTACTTCACACTGGAAGCATCATTGTAGCGGAAACGGCAGCAGAACGGTTTACTTGCGAGTTTTGCTGCGTGCCAGTACACGCCAGGAAAATCTCAGCTGCCAAGCGGCTTCTCAGCCGTGCTCCTCGTTGGACTCGCAAGATCATAAGATCCTCGAGAGTTCAAAGATCACGGTTTGTTTATGCCATCCGCCATTAAACCAAAAAGGAGGAAATCACGTTTGACATCTCTGTTTGATGTCATATATAATGTTGTTCCTCTCCATTTCCAGGATTAAACCCATGAAAAACACACTGCTGCACTTCTCGAATGATGCAGGGAGTAAATAAGCCGTGAGGTCACACGTATAGACGTAATCTACATAGATATGAAATCACATTGCTGCAATAGACTTTTATTTTGAAGACGTTTTACACTGAAACCGCGTGTGATTTCCTGTCTAACCCTATGTTAACTGTGGAAATTGATGTGTCCCAGAAGCAGCTTGTAGCAAAAATAGAACCCGAGCCTATCTTTGGTGGTGCGGCGTCGTGCGGCATGCCACTTCTGGGACGCGCCTGAAAATTGCTGCGTCACAACTGGTTTGAATCCCCCCCACAGACTATAATGGATTCTATTTGAAGCAGTGCTGCTCTGCTGCCGTTCCGTGTTGCAATTCAACACCAGCCGGCAAAACACAGCAGAGTTTTGTAAGAACCAAAGCCAGTAAACAGGAGTGACCCAGAAGTTATTTCTTGTACGCCTAAGAAGCCACTGTTTCTTTTGGTTTTACTCTAATATCAGGTGAAGCAGGCTGGAGGCTAACATTGAGCTAACAATGCTAACGGTGAATTAGAAGCAATCTAAAAATATCTCAAGCTATTTATTCAACTCGATATTAAAAGATTAATCTACTCATCAACTTACTGTGTCTGACTCGTCTTTGCTTGTCATCTAGAATCTTCTGGTGCTGATCCGTAACTGGCAACAGTCGTGAAACTCACGGAACAGCAGTGAGAAAGTCACTCGTTTGTTTTGAAAAAGTGCTGCAGTACCCAACGTTGACCACAGGATGTCATGCTTACTTCATTCTTACATAATGCCCCTTTAAGGACAGAAGTGGTTTGATACAAAGTTTCAACAATAATCCACAAGGGATTACAATCCTTATTCTCTTGGTTTCAATGGAAAAAATATCTAACAGCTAAACTAAACAATTAGAAATAGAAGAATTTAACTAATTCAAATTTATAAACATTAACTGGATTTCCTAAATATTTCACAACTTCATCTGTGCTGGAGATAAACGGATGGTAAGACCGAATGGAGACAGATGATTCGCTGTGACCCTGGAGGGAAAAGCCGAAAAAGAAGAAGGAGATAAACTGAGGGATCATAGTCAGGGTTCTGGGTTCTGCCGTCATTTCCAGAATCCAGTGAATGCTCACTCCACTGAGTTAGAAAGAAAATTAGCTTAATTAGTCCTGCAGGACGAACAATGCTTGTTTTCTAACTCAGATAAAAATATTAAATCACAATAAAATCTGATCTAACTTCAGTTTTACATTCTATTATTAAGATAAAATATCAGCAACAATAAAAAATAACAACTGCATTCCCCGATAACTGGTCAGCTGTCACATTTCTCAGTGAATTTCCTGACTTGATGTCATGAGTGTTTCCTGCCAGTTGGGTTCATCATGAGAGACAGACAGCATCCTCCGGGGACTGGACAGACGCACCGTTATTGATTATGTTTAGTCAATAAAGGCTAGTTTCCTCGCTGACTATTATACTAATGCACTTAGGGCCAATGTCCCTGCTAGCCTTGCAGGGCAGGTTATAAAGTGCACCAGAGCTCCTAAATTATTCACGAGCACCCTCACCAGCTCCATGCCTCCATTAGACACAGCAAGGGCAGGAAGGGGGTGGTGATGATGATGATGATGATGTCACTAGGCCCAGCGGAGCCGTACAAGGGCCTCATGGGAGTAGATGATGGAGTCAGCAGTGGAGGACCAGAGGAAGTGAGGAGCTAGAAGGACTAGGGGACCTGGTCAGGAGGAAACACACAGAATTAACATAAACGTAAAAAAGAAAGGTCTTCAAGTCTCTGAAAGCCCAGGTTTCCCTTGGAAAAGAGGTTTTTAATCTCAGTCGGATCTTCTTGGTTAAATATGGGTTAAATTAAAATATAAAAGATAAGAAACCACTAGTTTTAGCCATTTGAAGTGTTTTTTTTGTGTTAAAGGTATAAATAGCACAGATTTACCAACCCTGGTTCTCGAGGGCCACCGTCCAACATGTTTTAGTTGTTTTCCTGCTTCAACTCACCTGATTTAATGGTTGAAGTACCTTTTCAGCAGATGCTCAAGCTTTGCAGAAGTCAAAAAAGCCAGTGTCTTCCACGTCAGGTGTGGCTTTCGCCCCAAAAAGGCTGTGCTGATTTTGCAGCCAGGAGAGAGCAGAGCGCCTCGTGGATAGTAAACGCTAACCGTTAGCATTAGCAACTCCACAACATGGTGGATCACGTTCAGGCTGGTGTTATTTGTGGAGATAAAACATCAACGTTCCAAATTTAATAAAATAACGAGTGAAAGAGAGCTTTAGCACCAGAAGTGGTTGGATGTAAGTTTTTTATGGTAAATCTACGAGGAGTTATCCAGATAATGAAACTTGAACCTGAAACACAGCAAGTGCCCCCCGGTGGCTGGCTGCAGTACACCTTTTAGGCTCCACCCCCTCCCTGTAAACAAATGGAAGATTTTAAAAAAATAAATGTAAGACAATTATATTTTTCATTTGTTAATTTTTGCTCACAGGTGGGGCAGATGATTTTCTGGAGCATTTTTTGCCAGATTGCTTGAAACGCTCTTCACATCCTGATGGTAACCAATAAATTAAATGTTTGTTTTATTTTTAAATGAATCATTTAAATGACCTCTGAATCACAGAATCCTGGAATGATGATCGGATCCCGACTCTTCCCTCCCCCTCTGCACATTCCCCTCTATTAGCGCAAATCACACGTTCTCGGCTCGGAGCAGCCGAACGGGAATGGCTTCATGTCTGAAAATCAAAAACAGACAGAAAGTTTTGTCTTTAAGATTGGCGTACACAGACGTCCTGCGTACATGATGACAGCTCGTTTTAACCCTTTTGATTTTGGAGTTAGGATGTTTTGCGTTGTCAGAAGCATCCTCCATCCTAAATCCCAGGTTCGGTATTCCACATACATCCAAGCGGTGACACACCACACGTTAGCTTGTGAGTGATCTGAAGACTTTTCCTGGTCTCATGCTGCCTCCCGTCCAGATGCTGAGAATCATGGAGAAAGAGCGATGCTGCAAAGAAAGACGACTCTGCATCTGGGCTGCTTTTGCTCTGCTGTGACTTTAGGCCTGTCCGTGTTGATTTGCAGCAGCATTTTAGTGTTTCTGCTGGGTAAACTACAACTTAGCCTTCCCAGAAATGACACAGACAGAGACCAATGAGGCAGTAAAAATAACTCTTCCGTCAAATCCCACACGATGTCTTTTTTCACGTGCTTTACGATTTTGATTTTAGCAGCAGGGGTTTTCTCAGAACTTCCCTGTTGTTGTTTTTACTCCACTGAAGGTTGAGAGATCGTCAAGCCTGTTTGAGCAGGTCAGTGAGATGATTAACACACACTCTGGAAAGATCAACTTTTGTTTTGTTTGTATTTTATCAATTTCACTGCTGCAGTAAAAGTAACTCACTGTGTGTGCCCGAGGCCTGGAGACGAAACCCCTCTGAACTGTTTAGTTTTAGGGGAGATGTTGGACGCAGGATTTGAGAAAGTGGCGAGAACTCAGGATGCTTTATTTATCCAGCCGTGGTTCATTCACTCACATCACCTACACCAGCAGCATGTGGAGTAACTGAGGAAAACGTGGCCGCCAAAAATATGTTGATGTTGGTGCTGTTGTTATTGTTGTTGTTTCTGTGGTTGTTGTTGATGTTGCTGAGAATCATCTCCTCTAAATCCGAGACCATGGTCTTGAGTCGGAAAAGGGTAGAATGCCTTCTCCAGGTCAGGGACGAGGTCCTGCTCCAAGTGGAGGAGTTTATGTATCTCAGGGTCTTGTTCACGAGTGAGGGAAGGGTGGAGCGTGAGATCGATAGGCGGATTGGTGCTGCGTCTGCAGTGATGCGGGCGTTGTACCGGTCTGTCGTGGTGAAGAGAGAGCTGAGCCGGAAGGCAAAGCTCTCGATTTATCAGTCGACCTACGTTCCTACCCTCATCTATGGTCACGAGCTTTGGGTAGTTACCGAAAGAACGAGATCACGGATACAAGCGGACAAAATTAGAGATAAGGGTGAGAAGCTCGGTCACCTGGGAGGGGCTCAGAGTAGATCTGCTGCTCCTCCACATCGAGAGGAGCCAGGTGAGGTGGCTCGAGCATCTGGTTAGGATGCCTCCTGGACGCTTCCCTGGTGAGGTTTTCCGGGCACTTCCAACTGGGAGGAGACCCAAAGGAAGACCCAGGACACGCTGGAGTGACTATGTCTCTCGGCTGGCCAGGGAACGCCTTAGGATTCCCCTGGAGGAGCTGGCCCAAGAGGCTGGGGAGTGGGAAGTCTGGGCCTCTCTGCTTAGGCTGCTGCCCCCGCGACCCGACTCCAGATAAGCGGATGAAAATGGATGGATGGAAAAATATGTGGACAACTTTTGGCCCTGATCAGTGACATCACTCATAGCCAAAATGGTCTCAATGTGCCGACATCCTAGCAAAGTCCTGATTTTCTGTGGAGACACAACGGCGGAGAGAACATAGCCAGCATATTTTCCCTGTCTCCTTTTCCCCCAACCAGAAATTTCCCAGAACTCCTAACGTGGAAACTCAGCTAATATCTCTAATCATATTTTCCCAAACCACCTGATGGAAGAAGTTCTTACAGAGCGACAAGGCTGGTGGTCTGAAAACATAATGGTTTGTGCAAGAAGACACTAAAACGACACACACACACTGTCTCTTTCAGATAATTCTTAGATGTTTGGTCCCTGGTTTTTCATATTGTTCTGATATAACACAATTAAATACACAGTTGTTGTTGTGGAGTTCAAGCTCGGTTTTGTACTTTCTGACTAAATTGAATCCTCGCAGACTCTACAGTGAGGTCGGTGTGGGGTCCTGGATCAAACATGCAGAGGAAAGACGCTCTTTATGCTCAAACTGGGGTACAAACAGCAGCTCTGTCCACGGCAGATCAAAAGGTCCGCTGGCTCTTTGTGTGCATCTTCATGCACCAATTAGCAACATGCTTCTAGAGGGAAGAATGACCCGTTTTACTGATACAAACTAAACTTCTACGTCTACTGAACTGAGCACATCCCTCTGAAGAATGCAGCTAAAGGTGGAAAATGCTCTAGAAAACACTTTTCAACTGCCTGAATTGAGGAGTTATTGTTGTAATTGTACTCAGGTGGGATAATGCAGCCTGGGTTTGTGGAAGGGGAAAGCAGGATGGCCTAAAGGAAAAGAGGGATCATCGTAGCACGGTGATCAGAGGAAAATATAAACTAACTTTTCCTTAAAGACTGGTGTAACCCGCCTGAAGAAAGGGTTAATATTATTTTTTTATAATGATATCATTCTTCTTTTCGTTTTTTGAAATATGTGTACGGTAATGTTAGTTTTATTTTGAAAACGCGGAACTTTATTGTGACAGAAACCGGAAGTTGCATCTGCTGATTTAGCAAGGTAGCTTAACATCGGGAGAGCGCGAAAAACTTCTGTTCTTTTGGGAGAAAAAGGTATGAAAATGTAAATGTCTTGTGCTAAAACTTAACACTCGATGTAGTTGTGGTGTGGACTGATTAAAAATCCGTTTTAGATTTGGAGAGCAGGCGGAGAAGCTCTTTTCTGTCCTGGGTTCTCCTGCAGAAAACTTGCTCTTGGTAAGCTAGCTCTCCACTGTTCCTCGTGTGTGTGTGTGTGTGTGCGTGTGTGTGTGTGTGTGTGTGTGTGTGTGTGTGTGTGTGTGTGTGTGTGTGTGGTGACCACGCTAGCTGAAATTAAGAGTATTTTGCACCTTTTATGTTAGTTTGGATGAATGTGTTGTTTTAAATTACAATTATTTTGATTCATTGAGTAAGAAATCACTTCTCAGTTGTAGCGTTAGGGCTATGGCTACATACCGTACTTATAAAAGGATCAATGAGCTGTAATAACCCATATAAATATGAATTATCAATCTTATCGATCTTTGAATGTTAATTTAACATTAATCTAGGTTATTTTACCGTAAGTGATCCGCACACTTAAGAATGATTCAGAGTCAAGAAAATAGTTATAAAAATAAATGTAATAGTATATTTCTTAATCAATGAGGACACAGGACAAATGATGATGAATGATGGTTAAAGCAAGATACTGAGACAATTAATGAAGTGATGAAATGTAAGCTAGATATTATTTAGCTGAATCTACATTAAGAGTCTGAGAATCTCATGAGGGCTGGGTTAAATCAATCTGTATGGTTTAACAAATTATCAAATTAATAAAGACCATTTGACCAGATTGCAGTAAGTCTACTACACCTTGCGTGGAGGTCCCGTTTGATCCAGGGGTCAGAGAGAGGTCGGTACGGACAGGCTGTCGGCGGCTCGGACCTCTGAAGGTATTTGAGCAGTAGCTTTGGCCCTGAATACTTCACTGTCTGGTCAGGGCACCTCACAGGTGACCACAGGCAGCTGGTGGATTTGTTTGCATCAGAGGCAGCTTGCAAAAATGATTGACCTCGGGGTCAAAAAGAGAGGAGATGGTTCCTTATGTGAGCTTTGCTTTTCTTAGATGAACTCGATGAACAGAGGGAAACTTGCTGGACTGCAGGCACGGCGTGAACAACTGGATTGTTTCCGGGAAGCAGTAGTTTTTATCACTTTACATGTTTACCAATTTGGACGAATCAGGTTTGGACAACTTAGAGTGGGCGTTACCAAGATACCTCAGACACCAGATCCTCCCAAACACTTAAGATGACTCATCCTTAATGTTGTGTAAATCTTATTAAACCTTAATGTAAATGCAAATGCTAAATGTTCATAAGTAATATTACTTGTGAATGTGAATATACCGACAGATTAACATTAACTTCAACAAATACTAATTTGGTGTAATTAAAGATATGAAACATCCTTACAGGAATAAATATTCATTTTACCTCCATCATTCCTTATTATGATTTTTAAAACATTAGACATCCATATATTGTTAACTCAACAAGTATGATTATGACTTATACTTATAATGTCTTTCATGAGGCAGGAAAGATAAACTTTATTCAAGAAAGAAAGATAGGAAAGTTCTTGCGTCATCCTGGAGTCATGATGTCGGATAAGTTAGGAACTTTTAGGACAAGATTAAAGATTACTTGTCCCTGCAACACGCTATCAGAGTGTCCTGACTGCATTGACATGACCTGTAAGTTAAAAGTGTAACTTAGTTCATTAGGATGAAAAACCATGGCCTCCCTGAGGCTGCACAGTTATATGTTATGACTAAAATAAGTTAATTGTGGAAGAATTGCACAGTGAAAGGCTTGGTTATCTGTCAGTATGGGATAACAGGGTAAAAGCTGCGTTTGGTAAAAAGAAGTGAGATGCCAATTTTAAGTTATTTAAGTTGGGTGAGAGTAGTGATATGAATATTTATAGTTACACACCTGTAACTGTACTGTTTATTTTCAACTTGAAGATATTTATTTAACATATTTCAGTGTTTGTTGAACACAAGTACTTAGAAATAATAGTCATGCTGTTTGAATTATGAGTTCTTTCTCGCTAACATTTTCCGCACACATCTTACCCTCAGTCATTGCGACGCTCTCTAAGCTAACTCAGGTGTTTGCTAGCCATCCAAATGAAGCGCCGTCCACCTAGGCACCAAGGCATCTAACCTATAAGAACCCACCCGATTGGCCAAATGGGTGAAGGGCTCTATTTGATTTGTCAAAAACTTCATGCTTCCATTTGATTGACAAAATGCATTTTGTGTAGCAAAAATCTGAGATGACCATTAATTGCGATATTTTTCTGTTCTTTGCGATATGCCTATTGCGCATGCTGATATTGCGATAACGATAAAATTTCAATATATTGTGCAGCCCTACTGTCGATGGTGGTTGGAGGGACTGGTGGTTATGTGGTTTGAATTTGTATGTAGAGCAGTTTGGGTTAGAGATGAACACCGTCCCAGTTAGATGGATTTATGAAAGAGTGCCACCTGTAGATTAGATTAGCTTAGCTTAGTTTATATTAGATTAGTTTAGTTTAGTTTAGTTTGGATTAGATTAGATTAAAATAGATTAGTTTAGATTATATTAAATTAGATTAGTTTAGATTAGAATAAATTAATTTAGATTAGATTAAAGGAACTAGAGGCAGGATCTTTAAAAAATCTGTAAAAAATGAAACATGTATGTTCATTTTTTCAAAGCTAATGGGTGATGAAGCGTTATAAACCTAAAAGAATGAGGCCACCCATGTATCGTTCCATTTTCTTGAACAGGCTGTTTGCTGCAAAATGCGCTGCAGTTCGGTCACGAATTTCCCGCGCTGCCCTACGGATGTGGCGTCAATTGACACTGCTTGCGCGTTCACGACAGCTTCAAAACAGAAAGAAAATGTGTTCGACACTGCAGATCGGTAGTTGGTGCTATTGCACCTTAAGTTGCTTGTCAACCGCCAAACTCCAAAAGAAGAACTGTGGGAATGGATTCTACTGCAACCAGCAAACGACCAAGCGTGGCACAAAGGAAGTTTATTCAGCGGCATCTCGTGAGTCAAAGACCAAATATGGTAAAAGACAAGCAGGGACCTGAATCTATATCGGATACGTGATTGACGAATGGAGGCTGCTTCAACTATATCTGGGACTCAAAAAGGATGCTGCCATGGCTCATTTCCTAGTGAGCAGGTAAGAAACATTATAGGTTGTGTTTAGAGATGATGACAATGATCTGACCTCACCGATGACTCAGAGAGAGCTAGCGTGCAGTAGCATTAGCTGTGATAGTAGCATTAGCTGTGATAGTAGCATTAGCTGTGATCAGGGCTGCAGCGTGGATTGCTTCGCCGCAATATTGTCCGTGAGAGCGGCGGGGAGTTGCCTTTTCAGCGTGAGATATTGGAGGTGTGGCGTGAGAGCGTGTGAAGAGGGTCAGGTAATGGTATTTTTGTGTTTGTGTAACATAGCCGTCTGTGCACGCTCCCGTGCTGGGCTGCAGTTACTCGCAGAGCCGGGCGCGTCGCTCGTGAGCATCGTTTCTTTTTTCCTGCCTCTAGTTCCTTTAAATAAAATTAGATTAGTTTAGATTAGATTAATTTAAATTAGATTAGTTTAGATTAGATTAATTTAAATTAGATTAGTTTAGATTAGATTAATTTAGATTAAATTAGAATAGATTTACCGGTCGATCTACGTTCCTACCCTCACCTATGGTCACGAGCTTTGGGTAGTGACCGAAAGAACGAGATCATGGATACAAGCGGCCGAAATGAGTTTTCTCCGCAGGCTGGACTCTCCCTTAGAGATAGGGTGAGAAGCTCGGTCATCCGGGAGGGGCTCGGAGTAGACCCGCTGCTCCTCCACATCGAGAGGAGCCAGTTGAGGTGGCTCGGGCATCTGGTTAGGATGCCTCCTGGACGCCTCCCTGGTGAGGTTTTCCGGGCACGTCCAACCGGGAGGAGACCCAAAGGAAGACCCAGGACACGCTGGAGGGACTATGTCTCTCGGCTGGCCTGGGAACGCCTTGGGATTCCCCCGGAGGAGCTGGCCCAAGTGGCTGGGGAGAGGGAAGTCTGGGCCTCTCTGCTTAGGCTGCTGCCCCCGTGACACGACTCTGGATAAGCGGATGAAAATGGATGGATGGATGGATGGATGGATGGATAGAATAGATTAGTTTAGATTAGATTAAATAAAATTAGATTAGTTTAGATTAGATTAAATTAAATTAGATTAGTTTAGATTAGATTAAATAAAATTAGATTAGTTTGGATTAGATTAGTTTAGATTAGATTAGATTAAAATAGATTAGATTAAAATAGATTAGTTTAGATTAAATTAATTTAGATTAGTTTAGATTAGATTAATTTAGATTAGATTAGATTAGAATAGATTAGTTTAGATTAGATTAAATAAAATTAGATTAGTTTAGATTAGATTAATTTAAATTAGTTTAGATTAGATTAAATAAAATTAGATTAGTTTGGATTAGATTAGTTTAGATTAGATTAGATTAAAATAGATTAGATTAAAATAGATTAGTTTAGATTAAATTAATTAAGATTAGTTTAGATTAGATTAATTTAGATTAGTTTAGATTAGATTAATTTAAATTAGATTAGTTTAGATTAGATTCATTTAAATTAGATTAGTTTGGATTAGATTAGTTTAGATTAGATTAAAATAGATTAGTTTAGATTAGATTAATTTAGATTAGATTAATTTAGATTAGTTTAGATTAGATTAGTTTGGATTAGACTACTGCCTGCGGATAAACAGCGGAAGTGACGCCATCAACACTAGCGAGGCTCTGAAGATGGCAGCTGTGTGTCGCAGAAACTGTCAGCAATTTAAGGAAAAAAAAACATGGCTACACTGTGTACTAAGCAAGAAAAACCAATGGAGATTCGTTTGGATTAGATACATTAAACTATATACAAAATTCTGCAATGGAAATTCTTTGATTGTTTATAATATTTATGACTAATATCCATGTTTGTCATAACAGCTTCTCAGGTGTTGGTTGGAAGGTTGATTTAATTTATGAGAGTTCTGTCATTGAAGACAATGAACTGATTTTAATGAGGACATAAAGAAAACATGGCTTACACATTGGTAAAGGAAAGACTGAATTTATGGTTAAACATGGAAAAATGTAGGTTTACAGTCAGCAGGGCACCACAGGGAATCGAACCCCGTCTCATCCTAGAGAGTACCGTTACCAGTGCCTTTGACTTTTTGTTTTGACGAGGAAAAGCAAAACCTGCATCTAGAAATACATAAATGACCTCAAGATGCAGGCAAAAGAAACCTTTACTAATGAATTTAGGCCTGATTCAAGATAAGTGACTTTGATTTGTTAAAGGGATATTCCACCCCAAAGAGAAATTCAGCCTGTTGCAAAAGTCCCCAGAGTTAGAGAAGTGGGTAAACAGAGCTCAGTAATTCTTTGAATCTGGCAGTATTCTGTTAGCTTCAGCTTAGCATAAACAATGTAAGTGAATGGTAACAACTAGCGCCGCAGCAAAGCACAAGGACATGACGCAGCGGCGTGGCGTCTGGCAGAGATTGTTACTTCTGAGTTTACTGCGTTGTGTCAATGTGGCTTGCAGTGACGGCTTACAGCGGTGATTGGTCCTAATGCAGCAAGTCCAAATCATCTCCTGTAATTCCTACATGTTACTTTTATTTTAATTTGTATTCTTGACTTGTTCATCTGAAAACTAGCTGTTAACATTCACTTACATTGTTTTTGCCAGTGGTAGACAACTTCCTTCCCCGAGGGCTGTTATTCAGCATGTTTTAGTTGTTTTCCTGCTTCAACTCACCTGATTTTAATCAGCAGGTGAATAACGAGCTTCTCCAGAGTCTAACGAGCTGCTAACAGGTGAATAAAGTGGGTTGGAGCAGGGAAACAATTAAAACATGCTGGATACTGGCCCTCTGGGAAGGGAGTTGCCCACCCCTGGATTATGCTAAGCTAAAGCTAACGGAATACTGCCAGATTAGGAGAATGACTGGGCTGTTTACAAAATGCTTCTTCCAACTTCTCTAACTCTGGGGACCATGGCCACAGACTAGAATCCACTTGGGGTGGAACATCCCTTTAATAACATTGTTGTGTTTTCACTTTAAGTTAGTTTATTTACATAACGCCAATTCACAACACAAGTCGTTTCAAGACACGTTTAAATTTTCCAATTGAATCTACTTTTGACTGCATTGAGTTCAGTTAATTTGTCCAATTGATGAAACGTTTTCTAACTAAGGAAACCCAGCAGGTTGCATCGAGTCACTGACTTGTGTCAGAGACTTTACAGCAATCCCCATACTGAGCAAGCATGTAGCGACAGTGGAGAGGAAAACTCCCCTTTAACAGGAAGAAACCTCCAACAGAACCTGGATCAGTATGAGCAGCCGTCTGTCACGGCTGGCTGGGGTTTGAGAAGACAGCAGCGCTGGAGTTGGAGTAGCCTACTTTTAAAACCGTTTTAAGTTATTTTTGTTTGTTTGTTTTGGGGGGGGGGGGTCAGATTAGTTACTTACCATTTTGTGAACTGCTTTTTCTTAACAACAGTTGCAGGGAACTGGTGCCTGTCTGCAGCAGCTACTGGACGAGAGACAGGGGACACCCTGGACAGGTCAGGTCCATCACAGGGACCCATAAAAACCAGTCATACCCCAGTTCACACCCCCACTCACATCTAGAGACACTTTAGAGTCTCCGGTTGACCTAAATGTGTGTTTTTGGCGTGTGGGGGGAACCCGAGCACTGGGAGTAAACCCACGCATACATGGGGAGAACAACTCCACGCTTAAAGGAACCAGTTGAGATTTGACCTAGCGATCTTGCTATGTGGCAACAGTGCTACCCACTGCGCCACCATGCAGCCCTGTTTTTTCCTTTTTTGTGTGTGTGTGTTGTTTGGGGTGTGTGTGTGTGTTTGGGGTGTGTGTGTGTGTTTGGTGTGTGTGTGTGTGTTTAGTTCTCTGATAATGACGACTGTTTTAACTTACCAGATAATCTGCTAGTTTTTCTCCTGAACGGTTGCTTCCTTTAACTTATAAAGGGGGGAGCGAGGTTACTTGTCACCCCGTTTTCTTTTTGTGCTGACGTAAACACGCCGGGGTCACACGTTTCTTTAAACGCCTCCACTTAGAAACCTTTTCCTGTGTCTCCGTAGCCGTTTGTGGGGCGTTTCCCTCGGACCCGAGGTTGTCCTCATCTGAAGAGGCGTTTACAGCAGACACACTCTGGGTTTCTACTGCTGTTTCTGCGTCTTCCTCACTAACTTCAGCGGCTGTGCAAACCTCGGCTGTCGTTCGCTGGTCCTGGTTAGAGGGTTCTGCAGACGTCAAATGTTCTTGCAGACGTTCTGGAGATCCGGTTTGCTGATCCTCTGACTGGAGTTTTGATCTTTGCTGGGCGTTTAGGTCGAGCTGTTCTTGAAGTTGATCTCTCAGGATTCTCAACTCTCTCTCATGTCGATCTTTAGCTCTGATTCGATCCAGCTGATTTTTAACGATGACTTTACGGAGGGCGGTTTCTTTTTCCTCCATAAGTTTTAGTTTGGTGGTTAAGTCATCGTCAGCTCGAACCGCGTCTCTGCTCCGGTCGAGCTCCGTCTCCAAACCAAATCTCATCTGTTGTTCTTCCATAAGCTGGTTTTCCAGCTTCTCACAGAGACTTGTTTTGTCCTGAATCTCCTGCTGGAGCTCAACTCTCAGCTTTTGTTCGCTGGTCAAACTTGCCTCCAGGTTTTCACTGACTGAATTCTTTTCCTGAAGCTGAATTTTTAGGTTCTCCAGCTGCCCCATGAACTCCTGGTGAGATCCCACGTTCTCAGTGATGAGATGACCCATGACCACTCTCAGTTCAGCATTGGTCTTTGTCAAATTGTCAATGTTGTCTTTAAGATGAGAGTTTTCCTGGATTTCCTCTCTGAGTTTACCCAGTTCTGCTTCTTGACTGAGCCGAATCTGTTTTTGTTCGCTGAGACTATTTTTCAGTTCGACACAAACTGCAGATGCTTCTTGGAGCAGCTGTTTACAGCTCTCCAGCTCCTCGCATATGTTGTCGTCCGCCTTGTTCTCTATAGCCTTGACGCGTTCCAGCTCCTCGCTGAGCTCAGCGTTTCTCTTCTTCAGATTTGCGTTATTGCTAAACTGTTCCCGGCTCTTTTTCAGTTCTTCCTCTCGGAGCAGACGCAGCTGCTGCTCCTTGTTGAGGCGTTTTTCCAGACTTTCACACAATAA
>SSNS01000015.1:4042188-4053256 GCA_006937985.1 Aphyosemion australe | reverse complement strand
GTTTTTTTGTTCCTGGACAATTCCCAGTCGTAGCTGCCGTTCTTGCTCCAAATCTTTTTGTAAATCTTGGCAGAATAAATGTTTGTCATCAAGCTGCTGCTGTAAATTGTCCAGCTTCACAGTAAATTTCCTTTCCGCCTTCATTTTGTCATCGTTTTCTTGTTTAAGCGTCGTCTCAAGGTCTACATTCCTTTCTCCAAGTTTTTCAAAGTTCTCGATGAGCTCTTTTCTAGAGACTCCAGAAAAACTAGAATGGTCTTTCTCTCCTTTAAGCTCAGAGCAGATTTCTTTCAAATCCTCGTTGACGTTTTTCTGCTCCTTCAACTTTTTCTCGACGATCGCCAGCGTGCGTTGCTGGCAAACCAAACCGTTTTCTAATTCTGTCATCTGCTCCTTGAAAGACGTGCATTTGGCCTCTGCTGCCATTCTCTTCTCCTTCTCCTGAACAAGAAAAACGTTTTTATTCAGCAGTTTTCTTTCGAGAATATTCACCTGCTGCAATAATTCATCGACTAGTCTGGTGTCAGCTGATTCCTGCTGGGATGTTTCAGATGCAGGGACCTCCATCCCAGCAGATAAACCGGATTCCAGCTGAACCGTCTCACATTTAGACTCGGTGTCAAAACAAGAGGGCGATTCTTGTTGAGTTTTGTTAGAATCGTCCAAATGTTTGTCTTCAGAGTCTGTGTCGAAGTTGATCACTAAATTGTAATCAACTTCCTCTTTTAGAAGCCATCTATCGTACCACGAGAGTTCATTTGTGTTAGCAATCATGTTTGTCATCTGAGGAAACCACAGGGTTGGTTGATTCTCTGATGAACGTTCAGACCTGTCACTCTGAGTCTCTGGAACGAATGAGTGAAGTGAGTGAAGAATGGTTGCTATGTCAGCACAGCATTCCGTTGATGATGTCATCAGAAGGTTCTAAACATAAATATCAAATAAATCAGCAGTGCATTACCCGGGCTGATTGTCACTTGAACGACGGTCCTTACACGGCGGCCATCTTCCTAGTGACTGCTGCCACCTTTCATAACATTGGTGTCAATGGTGCATGTACTACTTAAACAACCCTAACTTGCTCAATTTTCAACCGATTTTCAAACGGTTTGGTTTGTTATAAACGCCAGAGATGTGGCTGTACAATATGATGGATTTGGCCCGTTAATTCAAAAATGTTAAAGTATGTCCTATCAAGTCTTTATTTATTTATTTATTTATTTATTTATTTATTTATATCTTTTTTAAATTAATTAATGTATTCATTTATTTTTTTAATATATTTTTTATTTATATATATTAATTAATTAATTAATTAATTCATGTATTCATTTATTTTTTTTATATATTTTTTATTTATATATCTTTTTAAATTAATTAATTAATTAATTTATTTATTTATATCTTTTTAATTTTATTTTGTTAATTTTTTTATTTTTTCATTTATATCTTTTTATTTATTTATTCATTTTTATCCTTTTATTCTGTCATTCATGACACAATGCTAAATTTTAGGTGGTTTTAAATTGTGTGCAGGTGAGCACATTTAGGGTTTTCAGACCATTGTGACGTGTTAATTTTGACAAGAAATTGTAATTCAGTTTTAGTCTTCTAACTAAAATTCTCTTCACAAATGATATTCTCATGGCCTCAGATAAGAATCTTGTGTCTGTTCTGGTCTTGTTGGGTCTCGGTGCTGATTTTGACATCGCCTAAGTCAGTGGTTCCCAACCTGGGGTCCATGACCCCCAAGGGGGTCCCCACAGGATTGCAGGGGGTCCCCTTAATTTAGTCTGTTCTGATCTTGTGACATTACAAAGATTATATTTGTAAAAATTACATTTATAAAATCCCAGTAACACACCCAATAGAAAAATCAAACTCTAAGGGTGGATTGCACCAACAAGGTTTTACCTAAACTAAGATTAGCACTAATCAGAGTTTAGTAAAACGCAGTTTAAAATGACTTAAACCAGGTTTAAAGGAACTAGAGGCAGGAAAAAGAAACGATGCTCACGAGCGACGCGCCCGGCTCTGCGAGTAACTGCAGCCCAGCACGGGAGCGTGCACAGACGGCTATGTTACACAAACACAAAAATACCATTACCTGACCCTCTTCACACGCTCTCACGCCACACCTCCAATATCTCACGCTGAAAAGGCAACTCCCCGCCGCTCTCATGGACAATATTGCGGCGAAGCAATCCACGCTGCAGCCCTGATCACAGCTAATGCTACTACTGTAGCATGATCACAGCTAATGCTACTGCACGCTAGCTCTCTCTGAGTCATCGNCGGGGCGGGCGGGGTTCTCCGTGAATGAACTTTATTTATCACATCAGCTGGTCCACCGCTCGCCGTCACTCTGCGTTCTGCGGTGTTGCTTTAGAGCGACTGCACGCGCCCAGTGAATGCGCGAATCATGCGCATCAAGGATCCGGGTTTAGACGGGTCCTCGGTACTACCGGTACCTACGAAATCTTGGAACCGTGACGTTTACATTTTTGTAGTACCGGGTTAGTACCGAAGACCCGGTTCTTTTGACAACACTAGTCACGAGCTTTGGTTAGTGACCGAAAGAACGAGATTGCGGATATAAGCGGACAAAATTAGAGATAAGGGTGAGAAGCTCGGTCACCTGGGAGGGGCTCAGAGTAGATCTGCTGCTCCTCCACATCGAGAGGAGCCAGGTGAGGTGGCTCGAGCATCTGGTTAGGATGCCTCCTGGACGCCTCCCTGGTGAGGTTTTCCGGGCACGTCCAACCGGGAGGAGACCCAAAGGAAGGCCCAGGACACGCTGGAGGGACGCTGTGGCTGGTTGAGGGGAAACTGGAAGTTGGAGATGCGGGTTTATCTCAACTGTTTGTTAAACTACTCTAATAAACTGCTGTTAAGGACAAAATGTCATTCTGTCTGACGATTTAGTTCATCACAAATTAGGGCTGCAACTAACGACTATTTTAATAGTCGACTAGTCACCGACTATTGAAACGATTAGTCGACTAATCGGATAATTATTAAATTTTTCTTAAATGTAGCGATAGATGCTTTAAAAGTTGATATTTGAAAATATTTAACACAGAAAAACCTACATGTCAACAGAAACTATTCAACATACAAGTTTTACATTTTTATTAATTGCAGCTTGTTATGTAAGTTATGTATTTTAGCTATTTTAATATATATACATATATATTTATTGCTTTTAAATTAAATTTGTGAGTTTTTTGTATGAAATATGTCTGACTGTGCTTTTTAAACAATTACCTTCAGAAACGTTGAACTGTATTTCTCCTCCATCAAGTGGGTGAAATGGGTTCTGGATGGCAGGATGTAGTCTGAATTGAACTGGGTTATCATTTTTTGAAACCCAGCACCATTGACCATGGAGAGCGGCCTCATATCACAGATCAGCATCTGCAATACTGACTCAGTCAGGGCAGTCGCCTGTTGTGGGGTGCACGTCTGCTTCTTTTGCAGAAAGNTTTATTTATTTATTTATTTATTTATTTATTTATTTATTTATTTATTTATTTATTTATTTATTTATTTATTTATTTATATCTTTTTTAAATTAATTAATGTATTCATTTATTTTTTATATATATTTTTATTTATATATCTTTTTAAATTAATTAATTAATTAATTAATTAATTAATTTATATCTTTTTAATTTTATTTTGTTAATTTTTTTATTTTTTCATTTATATCTTTTTATTTATTTATTCATTTTTATCCTTTTATTCTGTCATTCATGACACAATGCTAAATTTTAGGTGGTTTTAAATTGTGTGCAGGTGAGCACATTTAGGGTTTTCAGACCATTGTGACGTGTTAATTTTGACAAGAAATTGTATTTCAGTTTTAGTCTTCTAACTAAAATTCTCTTCACAAATGATATTCTCATGGCCTCAGATAAGAATCTTGTGTCTGTTCTGGTCTTGTTGGGTCTCGGTGCTGATTTTGACATCGCCTAAGTCAGTGGTTCCCAACCTGGGGTCCATGACCCCCAAGGGGGTCCCCACAGGATTGCAGGGGGTCCCCTTAATTTAGTCTGTTCTGATCTTGTGACATTACAAAGATTATATTTGTAAAAATTACATTTATAAAATCCCAGTAACACACCCAATAGAAAAATCAAACTCTAAGGGTGGATTGCACCAACAAGGTTTTACCTAAACTAAGATTAGCACTAATCAGAGTTTAGTAAAACGCAGTTTAAAATGACTTAAACCAGGTTTAAAATTAAGCAGAGCTGCGTTGCACCACTTAAAATTAAACTCAGTTTATTTTTTTAATCTGTGCTTAAACTGATTTAAATCAAGGGAGTGGATGTCGAAATAAAATCTGTTAATTAAACAGGCTATGTTATTAAACTACACTGCTCACAAAAATTAAAGGAACACTTTAAAGATACATCAGATCTCAATATGAAGTTGGATATCTATACAAATAACGACAGGGCAATGTCTTAGGAACAAAAGGATGCCAAGTCTTTTAATGGAAATAACAGTTTTCAGCCTACAGAGGGCTCAATTGTGTAGACACCCTAAAATCAGAGTGAAATGAAGATGTGGCAGGCTAGTCCATTATTTCAAAAACTTAATTTCTGCAACTCAAAATGATTTTCAGTATCTTGTGTGCCTTCTCCAGGTCAGGGATGAGGTCCTGCCTCAAGTGGAGGAGTTTATGTATCTCGGGGTCTTGTTCACGAGTGAGGGAAGGGTGGAGCAGGAGGTCGGCGGATTGGTGCTGCGTCTGCAGTGATGGGGGCGTTGTACCGGTCTGTCGTGGTGAAGAGAGAGCTGAGCCGGAAGGCAAAGCTCTCGACTTACTAGTCGATCTACGTTCCTACCCTCATCTATGGTCACGAGCTTTGGGTAGTGACCGAAAGAACGAGATTGTGGATATAAGCGGACAAAATTAGAGATAAGGGTGAGAAGCTCGGTCACCTGGGAGGGGCTCAGAGTAGATCTGCTGCTCCTCCACATCGAGAGGAGCCAGGTGAGGTGGCTCGAGCATCTGGTTAGGATGCCTCCTGGACGCCTCCCTGGTGAGGTTTTCCGGGCACGTCCAACCGGGAGGAGACCCAAAGGAAGGCCCAGGACACGCTGGAGGGACGCTGTGGCTGGTTGAGGGGAAACTGGAAGTTGGAGATGCGGGTTTATCTCAACTGTTTGTTAAACTACTCTAATAAACTGCTGTTAAGGACAAAATGTCATTCTGTCTGACGATTTAGTTCATCACAAATTAGGGCTGCAACTAACGACTATTTTAATAGTCGACTAGTCACCGACTATTGAAACGATTAGTCGACTAATCGGATAATTATTTTTTTTTTTTTCCCAATATCTTTATTAGTTTTAACAATTTAAAATACAAAACACAAACAAAACACAAACAATAACCTTTGGCCCATCTTCACAAGTTCAGGAGTCACTGTCAATTGCTAGTTGCGTGCATGATAACAATAAACAGCACATAGAACGGTATGTACATCGATACTATAGCACCAAAGCTCTCGTGAAAATTGTAGAGATATTCAGTCCAATATATGACAGAAAGTTTTCCCATGTTTTAACAAAAACATCATCCTTACAGTGTAAACGACATGTCAGGTAATCAAGAGAAACATAGCTGAGTATAACCCTCTGCCACTGTAACTTGGAGGGGATTTTGTCAGTTATCCAATTCAGGAGAAGACATTTTCTAGCACAAAAAGTTAGCATTCTGTAGAGCCTTCTTTTATATTTATCACTGACAATAGGATCTACCACTCCAAGTAACAAAAATAAGGGATTATTGTTTAAGTTAACAGACAAAATTTTATTCATTTCCCCTCCAATAGTCTGCCAAAATTGTTTCACTTTAGAACAGGACCAAAAACAGTGCGTAAGAGTACCAACCTCAGTCTTACATTTCAGGCACTGTGGAGATGAGGTAGGTTTAAATTTTTGCCTTCGATAAGGTGAAATATGAGCTCTGTGGAGAATCATAAGTTGAGTCGCTTTAACCCTATTACAGACACTTAAGGTTTTTACATTTCCCAAAACGTTGTTCCAATCATCATCAGTAATGTTACAGTTGAGTTCCTTTTCCCATAATTCCTTTAGGCAAGAGGTTTTCTCTGCTTTATGACATTTAATGATATTATAAAATGTACTAACAGAAGTTACCAACCTGGTCAAAAAAAATTGTCTTTCAATATCTGATACATCCTGACAGATCAAAAGTGTCGTGTCTTTCCTAATAAAATCCCTAACCTGCAAGTATCGGAAAAAATCCGCTTTTGAAATATTGTATTTTTCAGTCAGTTGGGTAAATGACATCAGGGTAGCTCCATCGAATAGGTCCTGTAATTTAGATATCCCCTTATCCCTCCATCTTTCAAAGTTATTATCTATTATCCCAGGTAGAAAATCTGGGTTTCCACATATCGGAGTAAAAACCGAAGTTTTTTGCGACCTACCCTCTAGTTTTCTTATTATTCGCCATGCTGTGGTTGTGGACATTGTAATCGGATTGGTACAGACAGATTTGAGGGTTTTCCCCTTTTTTAGAAAAAGTAGCGATTTTAAAGGACAGTCAGACATTGAACTTTCAATGTCAAGCCAGAGTGAAGTAGACTTATTGCATATCCAGTCAGCCATGATACGTAAGTGAACACTGAGTTGGTAATTTTGAATATCCGGGAGGTCAGTGCCCCCCTCTGCTGACGAGCGACATAATGTGGCCATTTTAAGGCGTGCCTTTCTTTTGGACCATATAAAGGAACTAAACCAGCTGTTCAATTGCTTTAGGACTTTATGAGGGAACAGTACTGGGATCATTTGTATTGGGTAGAGTATCCTAGGTAGGACATTCATTTTTAAAAGAGCAATTCGACCCATCCAGGATATAGGAAGATTATTCCATCTCTCTAGATCCAGCCGAATTCGTTCAAACAGGGGTGAGAAATTGGCTTTATACATTTGGTCAAATTTTGGTGTAATATATATTCCTAAATATATAAAACCCTCTGGCGACCATTTAAATGGAAAGGGCCTCACAGGTATTTGTTTCAGGGTGCCCAAGGGCATAGCTTCTGATTTACTAAAATTTATTTTATAGCCTGAAAACTGGCTGAACATATCTATTGTTTCAGTCAAACAGGGAATAGACACCTGTGGCTTAGTCACTACAATTAAAACGTCATCAGCGTAAAGAGTGATCTTATGCTCTCTGTTTGCAATATTGAGACCCGTTATATTTTTATTAGACCTGATAGCCTCAGCCAAGGGCTCCATTACGAGGGCAAAGAGCAATGGTGAAAGAGGACAGCCCTGTTTTGTGCCCCTTAAGACGTTAAAGTAAGAAGATCGTAAGCCATTTGTTAGCACAGCTGACAAAGGATTTTTATATAGAAGTTTTACCCAGTTTATAAAATTTTCTCCCAGACCAAAATTATGCAATGTGTAGAACAAATATGATAATTCCACACGGTCAAATGCTTTCTCTGCATCCAGAGAAAGCACAAGACCATCTATAGATTCTTTCTGAAAAAACTGGATGGTGTTTAGCAACCGACGCATATTATTATAAGAGTTACGACCTTTAACGAACCCAGTTTGGTCTTCATTAACCAGAATAGGCAACAGACGTTCTAATCGCATCGCTAGAATTTTAGACAAAATCTTTAAGTCGACATTCAATAGAGAAATGGGTCTATACGACGCACAGTCTTCCGGGGGCTTACCTTTTTTTAAAATTAAAGAGATATTTGCTTCTCTCAGGGATTGTGGCAGTGTCCTTTTCATAAAAGAGTCATTAAACATGTTTAAAAGAGGATCAATTAAGAGGCTCTGAAATTCTTTGTAATATTCCACACCGAGTCCATCCGGGCCAGGAGACTTACCGGATTGTAACCCTTTAATTGCTTCCAGCACTTCATTTTTAGTTATGGGCGCATCAAGACTAATTTTCTGGTCCTCAGACAGACAAGGGAGCTTGAGAGAGGAGAAAAACGCGTCCATTTTCTCCGTTGCATTGGGCTGTAGTTCTGATTTATATAGATTTTCATAAAAAATCCTAAATGTATTATTGATATTAGCAGTTTCAAAAGTTTGCTTTCCTTGATCATCGATGACAGAAGAGATAGTTTGAGAGTCTGCCTTTTTCTTTGTTAAGTTTGCCAAATATTTCCCTACTTTATCTCCATGTTCATACAGTTTTTGTTTTGCAAATCNATTCATGACACAATGCTAAATTTTAGGTGGTTTTAAATTGTGTGCAGGTGAGCACATTTAGGGTTTTCAGACCATTGTGACGTGTTAATTTTGACAAGAAATTGTATTTCAGTTTTAGTCTTCTAACTAAAATTCTCTTCACAAATGATATTCTCATGGCCTCAGATAAGAATCTTGTGTCTGTTCTGGTCTTGTTGGGTCTCGGTGCTGATTTTGACATCGCCTAAGTCAGTGGTTCCCAACCTGGGGTCCATGACCCCCAAAGGGGTCCCCACAGGATTGCAGGGGGTCCCCTTAATTTAGTCTGTTCTGATCTTGTGACATTACAAAGATTATATTTGTAAAAATTACATTTATAAAATCCCAGTAACACACCCAATAGAAAAATCAAACTCTAAGGGTGGATTGCACCAACAAGGTTTTACCTAAACTAAGATTAGCACTAATCAGAGTTTAGTAAAACGCAGTTTAAAATGACTTAAACCAGGTTTAAAGGAACTAGAGGCAGGAAAAAGAAACGATGCTCACGAGCGACGCGCCCGGCTCTGCGAGTAACTGCAGCCCAGCACGGGAGCGTGCACAGACGGCTATGTTACACAAACACAAAAATACCATTACCTGACCCTCTTCACACGCTCTCACGCCACACCTCCAATATCTCACGCTGAAAAGGCAACTCCCCGCCGCTCTCACGGACAATATTGCGGCGAAGCAATCCACGCTGCAGCCCTGATCACAGCTAATGCTACTACTGTAGCATGATCACAGCTAATGCTACTGCACGCTAGCTCTCTCTGAGTCATCGGTGAGGTCAGATCATTGTCATCATCTCTAAACACAACCTATAATGTTTCTTACCTGCTCACTAGGAAATGAGCCATGGCAGCATCCTTTTTGAGTCCCAGATATAGTTGAAGCAGCCTCCATTCGTCAATCACGTATCCGATATAGATTCGGGTCCCTGCCTGTCTTTTACCATATTTGGTTTTTGACTCACGAGATGCCGCTGAATAAACTTCCTTTGTGCCACGCTTGGTCGTTTGCTGGTTGCAGTAGAATCCATTCCCACAGTTCTTCTTTAGGAGTTTGGCGGTTGGCAAGCAACTTAAGGTGCAATAGCGCCACCTACCGATCTGCAGTGTCGAACACATTTTCTTTCTGTTTTGAAGCTGTCGTGAACGCGCAAGCAGTGTCAATTGACGCCACATCCGTAGGGCAGCGCGGGAAATTCGTGACCGAACTGCAGCGCATTTTGCAGCAAACAGCCTGTTTAAGAAAATGGAACGATACATGGGTGGCCTCATTCTTTTTGGTTTATAACGCTTCATCACCCATTAGCTTTGAAAAAATGAACATACATGTTTCATTTTTTACAGATTTTTTAAAGATCCTGCCTCTAGTTCCTTTAAAATTAAGCAGAGCTGTGTTGCACCACTTAAAATTAAACTCTGTGCACTTTAATCTGTGCTTAAACTGATTTAAATCAAGGGAGTGGATGTCGAAATAAAATCTGTTAATTAAACAGGCTATGTTATTAAACTACACTGCTCACAAAAATTAAAGGAACACTTTAAAGATACATCAGATCTCAATATGAAGTTGGATATCTATACAAATAACGACAGGGCATTGTCTTAGGAACAAAAGGATTCCAAGTCTTTTAATGGAAATAACAGTTTTCAGCCTACAGAGGGCTCAATTGTGTAGACACCCTAAAATCAGAGTGAAATGAAGATGTGGCAGGCTAGTCCATTATTTCAAAAACTTAATTTCTGCAACTCAAAATGATTTTCAGTATCTTGTGTGCCTTCTCCAGGTCAGGGATGAGGTCCTGCCTCAAGTGGAGGAGTTTATGTATCTCGGGGTCTTGTTCACGAGTGAGGGAAGGGTGGAGCAGGAGGTCGGCGGATTGGTGCTGCGTCTGCAGTGATGGGGGTGTTGTACCGGTCTGTCGTGGTGAAGAGAGAGCTGAGCCGGAAGGCAAAGCTCTCGATTTACTAGTCGATCTACGTTCCTACCCTCATCTATGGTCACGAGTAGTGTTGTCACGGTACCAGAATTTCAGTATTCGGTACCGGTACCAGTGAAAATCCACGGTTCTCGGTACCAATTTCGGTACCAAACAAAAATTTAATTTAGACTAAATTTACCAATAAAAACATTAATTTTCCTGTAAAGTGCTTTGAGATAACATCTTTTGTGAATCAGTGCTGTATATTAGAAAAATGAACTGAATTACTATTGTACTACTATCATAACATGTTTTTAATGCACTTTTATTTAATCAAAATGTGTTTTTGTTAATATATTTTTGTAAACCTGCTAGTTATCCAGACTAGAACATCTAGTTAGAACAGCTTTTTTGACAAACTGATTTTCAGGACATAAACACTGACTGAGCCATACATTGTTGTTGATCTTTTGGAAACACATTACAATAATTAAAAAAAGAAAAACTCCGGTCTGTGAGCAGTCAACGCCTTTATGTCATCCTGCTTGTTTGTTTGTTACCCTAATTAAACGTATAGGAGATTTAAATAGTTAATAAAGACGATGGTGTATTCAGACCACACTCTATGTAGTACTGATTCTGACACATATGCGAAGTTTTTGAAAGTGACTAGTCTGAACGGTCATGTCGCATTAAATCTGCCTCCTACGTCACTGATCAGCGGAGGTGAGCGTCGTGTCAGGACGTTCCTGAGGAGGAGCGCTGACAGAGGGATTCAGGGGTCTGTGGGACATCCTGTCAAGTTTTGGAATTAAAAATACAAGAAAGCATGAGAACGGGAGGTGCTGCTGGAACGAAGCGTCTCTCCTGTCGGTCTCCGTGACGGCGGGG
>SSNS01000015.1:4020324-4042153 GCA_006937985.1 Aphyosemion australe | reverse complement strand
GGGGGGGCACTGTGCCGTGGTCCCCGAAATGCTTTGAAACGGCCCTGGGTGTGGGACTGACTTTTGAAGGTGATCTGAATTGTATCAAATAAATAAATATTACCAGTGGCGGCTCGTCCATAGGGGGCGCTAGGGCGCCGCCCCACCAGTCTCACAGGAAGAGGAAGAAGAAGAGAGGAATCACAAAATGTATTTAAAAAAACAACATTTAAACTAAACGATCTATACACCATATGGACTGTAAGTGCTGTGTGTAATCTGCATTTAATTGTAGTTTAATAATGTTCATACTTTTAGCATGGCCGAAACGTCGACATACTTCCTGTCACGTGTCCTCTCGCAGGCGCAGCAATCGTTACCATCGACTTAATACGAGCTAACTGGCGCATGCGCGCTGGATCCCCAATGACAAGGAATAGGAGAGCTTTTGGGCGCATATGGTTGCGATCGCAAACGGGGGAGTCTGCTCAGATCAGGAGGAGGATGCTCATTGTTCAGTTCACCCAGCCCAGACAGAACCGGAAATTTCTCCACAGGCTAGTTCACCATCCTTTGTTGTTGTGGGGCTGCTGCTAACGTTGACTATGGAGAAAACTAGTAGTTTCATCTTTTTATCATTGGATTCTACGTGTCACGATCTGGAGGCTGAGGTGAGGATCCAAGTGCAGGTGAGCAGGTAAAAGGCAGGTGAGGAGGTTTTAAAGGATTTATTAACTGGACTGAACTGAACTGACACAGACAGGGCTTAAATATAGGAGGATCTGGGGAGCTGGGTGATTAGGAGAACGAGAGGCAGGTGGGACCAATTAACTGGAATTGAAGCAGGGGAGACGAGACACTGGTGAGCAGGGAGCTGGAAAACAGGAGGGCGGAACAGGCAGAAAACGGCAGAGCCTGACACTACGAACCAAGTGGATTTTTGGGCAGAGCCTGACAGTACCCCCCCCCCCCCCTTAAGGGGCGGCACCGGACGCCCAACACCGACCCAAGTGGATCCTGGGAGGCCGGCGATGTGGGCGCAGGAGCCGGCAGGCTCTGGGAGGCCGGCGACGTGGGCGCAGGAGCCGGCAGGCTCTGGGAGGCCGGCGACGTGGGCGCAGGAGCCGGCTGGATCTGGGAGGCCAGCAGCAAGGAACCAGGAGGCGGGACCTTAAAGGCCTAGGGGGCCGGCGACGTGGGCGCAGGAGCCGGCTGGTTCTGGGAGTGGCTGAGGCGGACTGGAGACCGGCAGGCGGGAGAGTGGCTGAAGGGGACTGGAGCACAGGAAGCTCGGGGTTCTCAAAACCAGGAGGAGGCAGGAACACCTCCCACAGGAACCCCACAGGACGCTGGGTCTCGGGCGATGACTGGACGGCCGGCTGGCGAGTCTCGGGCGATGACTGGACGGCCGGCTGGGTGGTCCCTGGCGAGGACTGGACGGCCGGCTGGGTGGTCCCTGGCGATGACTGGAGGACCGGCTGGGTGGTCCCTGGCGATGACTGGAGGACCGGCTGGGTGGTCCCTGGCGATGAGTGGAGGACCGGCTGGGTGGTCCCTGGCGATGAGTGGAGGACCGGCTGGGTGGTCCCTGGCGATGAGTGGAGGACCGGCTGGGTCCCTGGCGATGACTGGAGGACCGGCTGGGTCCCTGGCGATGACTGGAAGCTGACAGGCAGACGAGTCTCTGCTGCAGACTGGAAGCTGGCAGGAGGACGAGTCTCTGCTGCAGGCGGACGGGTCTCTGCTGCAGACTGGAGGCTGGCAGGCGGATGAGTCTCTGCTGCAGGCGGACGAGTCTCTGCTGCAGACTGGAGGCTGGCAGGCGGATGAGTCTCTGCTGCAGGCGGATGAGTCTCTGCTGCAGGCAGATGAGTCTCTGCTGCAGTCGGGAGGCTGGCAGGCGGATGAGTCTCTGCTGCAGGCAGATGAGTCGCTGCTGCAGACTGGAGGCTGGCAGGCGGATGAGTCTCTGCTGCAGGCGGATGAGTCTCTGCTGCAGACTGGAGGCTGGCAGGCAGATGAGTCTCTGCTGCAGGCGGATGAGTCGCTGCTGCAGCCTGGAGGCTGGCAGGCGGATGAGTCGCTGCTGCAGACTGGAAGCTGGCAGGCGGATGAGTCGCTGCTGCAGGCGGATGAGTCGCTGCTGCAGACTGGAGGCTGGCAGGCAGATGAGTCGCTGCTGCAGGCAGGCAGGCGGGTGAGTCGCTGCTGCGGGCTGCAGGCAGGCAGGCGGGTGAGTCGCTGCTGCGGGCTGCAGGCAGGCAGGCGGGTGAGTCGCTGCTGCGGGCTGCAGGCAGGCAGGCTGGTGAGTCGCCGAAGAAGCCTGGGTCTCTGACTTGGACTTGGACTGGAGCCCGGCGGCCTGGGTCTCTGGCGGGGACTGGAGCCCGGCGGCCTGGGTCTCTGGCGGGGACTGGAGCCCGGCGGCCTGGGTCTCTGGCGGGGACTGGAGCCCGGCGGCCTGGGTCTCTGGCGGGGACTGGAGCCCGGCGGCCTGGGTCTCTGGCGGGGACTGGAGCCCGGCGGCCTGGGTCTCTGGCGGTGACTGGAGGAGGAGCAACGGCTCGGGTTCTGGATCCTGGATGTGGAGGAAAGTTAACTGGATAGGCGGGCTGGATGGAGGCAGGAAGGGCAGGGAGGCTGGAGCTTTTGCCTTAGACGGCACAACTGGGACCTTCGCCGTAGGTCTCCCAGCAGGGGTCTCTGAGGCGGCAGGAAGCTGGAGCCGGGGCTGCTGGCACTCTGGTGCAGGCTGGGACCTGGACGGAGCCGACTGGACCCCTGGATCCACCCGGAACGCCAGGGGGGTCAGGGTCTCTACCTGGAACTCCAGGAGATTAGCACGGGCTTGGAGCCGGGTCACCTCAGCTTGCACGTGAACCACCTCCATTGGCCCATCTGCCAGCTCAGTCTCACTGTCCGGATCTGGCTGGACCTTGGGCGAAGCCGACTGGACCCCTGGAGCCACCTGGAATGCCAGGGGGAGTAGTGTTTCCACTTGAAATTCCATGAGACCGACGAGGGCTCAAAGCCGGGCCATCTCCGCTTGCAGACGAGCTACATCAGCTGGAGCCACAGCAGGATCAGACCCTCGGGCTGGAACTGGCTGGGCTGGACTTGATTTGATTGGACTTGATTTGACTGGTTCTGACTTGACTGGACTTGACTTGACTGAAGGTGACTGGACTTTTGGAGGCAGCTGGTGCTCAGACACAGTTTCTGATGGTTGCTGCATCTCCAAGCCGGGCCACAGAGCAGGGGCCTCTCTGACAGGCGGCTCAACTCTGGATGCCCGGCGCCGTTGCCTGGATCCCCTTGCCATCTCCGGAGCTGAGGAGGAGGGTTCGGGAGGGGAGACACCAGGCCGGTTGATCAGTCCCACCAGCGAGCTGGGGATGACGTCACGCTTGCGCTGCCGTTCGGGACGTAGCGGGGGAGATGGCGGCGGAGGCTGCACACGCTCCCAGCGCCGTGGACCAACTCCTGGAGAACACACCGCCAGTCCGATGCCCTCGAGGCGGGATTGGTCCTGCAGCTCCTCCCAGCTGAACCCTCCATCAGCGCCAGGACTGTCGCGCTGGAAAGCTGGAGCGGCGGCTCGGCGGCGTGGATGTCTGCGGCGCCGTGGTGAGGGAGGTGGAGAGGAGTCTGGAGAGGAGTCTGGCCATCCCAACAACTCCGCACGGGAAAAAACGAAAAACTCACCGCTGGATCCTTTCTGGGGTCGGTTCATTCTGTCACGATCTGGAGGCTGAGGTGAGGATCCAAGTGCAGGTGAGCAGGTAAAAGGCAGGTGAGGCGGTTTTAAAGGATTTATTAACTACTGGACTGAACTGACACAGACACAACATAAGCAATGAACCGACACTGAACAGAACACAGACAGGGCTTAAATACAGGAGGATCTGGGGAGCTGGGTGATTAGGAGAACGAGAGGCAGGTGGGACCAATTAACTGGAACTGAAGCAGGGGAGACGAGACACTGGTGAGCAGGGAGCTGGAAAACAGGAGGGCAGAACGGGCAGAAAAGGGCAGAGCCTGACACTACGAACCAAGTGGATTTTTTTACTATAAGATGGATTATTTCGACCAGCAAGGTAAGACAGAATTTAGCTTTTGACTTCATGAAAATAGCTTTGTTTTGCTTTTCATTTGCAGTCATTGGGTGGTGTTGAGGTAGAAAACGTGGATTCTATTGTTTAAAAGAGCCTCTTCCCGTTTAGTGTGTGTTAGGTTTCCATATTGGTGAATATGAAGCATGTTTTTAGAACAACTATGTTGCTAACTTAGAAACAAAGTCCGTCAATTTCAAGTTGTGTGACGCATAAGAATGGTAATTTGGCGTTCCCTAGTGGTGATATGTGGTTAGCGCATCTGAAAAACTGACCTGCAAAATTAAGAAAATAACGATCGTTTATATAGCGCCTCTCAAGATAAAAACCATCCACAAGAACTAACATAAAAAAAAAATGCGCCCCACCCAAAAAAAAATTCACCAGCCACCACTGAATATTACATGCTTATAAATGATTATTATTATAAAATTACAAACGTGTAGGGGGACATATCTGCCTACATTTTCCTTATCAAACACTGTTTTGTTTTTTATGCGACTATTTTCCTGTCCTGTCTCTTAGCTGCATCTCCTCTCAATCCTCCAGAAAACCTGCTGCCTGGCTTCTAACTTTTCAACTCACAAGTTACTTTTGAAATTAGCCGATCAAAAAGATCCATCGACCGCAAAAATAGCGGAATGTGCGCAGCGCGGCCGCGCCAGTGAGGTGACGTCACTGAAGCACGGGAGATGATCTCTGCAGCAGCGGAGAGCGTCAGGCACAAATCAAAGACAGAAAGTATGAGCAAACATGAACGATCGTGTGTTAATTATGTTATTTTTTTGTGGCGCCACTTTGAGAATGTTACTGTGGCCGTGTGCAGGACGCAGCTGCCCATCGGAGCGCATCAGTAATCAGCGCTCTGCCGCTCTCCATCCTCTTCTGCCCAAAAAAAGACCCGGTACGCTGCGAGTCCAAATAAATAATGAAATATATGTAGAAACTCGATCTTTTGAGGGGCAAGCCAACAAACAGTCTGCAATTTGTGGTTTTCAGGAAGTTTATTTTATTTTGGCACGTTCAGAGAAGACGCACGGCGTTGGTCATAATGTCCGGCGATTTAAAGTTTTTCGTCGGACAATATTAAATCACGTTACCGACATGTTTTCGCAAACACTGATTCAGAGTCAAGAAAATAGTTATAAAAATAAATGTAATAGTATATTTCTTAATCAATGAGGACACAGGACAAATGATGATGAATGATGGTTAAAGCAAGATACTGAGACAATTAATGAAGTGATGAAATGTAAGCTAGATATTATTTAGCTGAATCTACATTAAGAGTCTGAGAATCTCATGAGGGCTGGGTTAAATCAATCTGTATGGTTTAACAAATTATCAAATTAATAAAGACCATTTGACCAGATTGCAGTAAGTCTACTACACCTTGCGTGGAGGTCCCGTTTGATCCAGGGGTCAGAGAGAGGTCGGTACGGACAGGCTGTCGGCGGCTCGGACCTCTGAAGGTATTTGAGCAGTAGCTTTGGCCCTGAATACTTCACTGTCTGGTCAGGGCACCTCACAGGTGACCACAGGCAGCTGGTGGATTTGTTTGCATCAGAGGCAGCTTGCAAAAATGATTGACCTCGGGGTCAAAAAGAGAGGAGATGGTTCCTTATGTGAGCTTTGCTTTTCTTAGATGAACTCGATGAACAGAGGGAAACTTGCAGGACTGCAGGCACGGCGTGAACAACTGGATTGTTTCCGGGAAGCAGTAGTTTTTATCACTTTACATGTTTACCAATTTGGACGAATCAGGTTTGGACAACTTAGAGTGGGCGTTACCAAGATACCTCAGACACCAGATCCTCCCAAACACTTAAGATGACTCATCCTTAATGTTGTGTAAATCTTATTAAACCTTAATGTAAATGCAAATGCTAAATGTTCATAAGTAATATTACTTGTGAATGTGAATATACCGACAGATTAACATTAACTTCAACAAATCCTAATTTGATGTAATTAAAGATATGAAACATCCTTACAGGAATAAATATTCATTTTACCTCCATCATTCCTTATTATGATTTTTAAAACATTAGACATCCATATATTGTTAACTCAACAAGTATGATTATGACTTATACTTATAATGTCTTTCATGAGGCAGGAAAGATAAACTTTATTCAAGAAAGAAAGATAGGAAAGTTCTTGCGTCATCCTGGAGTCATGATGTTGGATAAGTTAGGAACTTTTAGGACAAGATTAAAGATTACTTGTCCCTGCAACACGCTATCAGAGTGTCCTGACTGCATTGACATGACCTGTAAGTTAAAAGTGTAACTTAGTTCATTAGGATGAAAAACCATGGCCTCCCTGAGGCTGCACAGTTATATGTTATGACTAAAATAGGTTAATTGTGGAAGAATTGCACAGTGAAAGGCTTGGTTATCTGTCAGTATGGGATAACAGGGTAAAAGCTGCATTTGGTAAAAAGAAGTGAGATGCCAATTTTAAGTTATTTAAGTTGGGTGAGAGTAGTGATATGAACATTTATAGTTACACACCTGTAACTGTACTGATTATTTTCAACTTGAAGATATTTATTTAATGTTGTACAACACTTTGAATTTATTTAGATACTTTTGCATTGGAATGCGTACTATCAACCTGTTTTATATACAGGTCAAGTCTTTCTTTTATCTCCTCCTCTTACGGATGGAAAGAGAAGTGAATAGAACTCCAGTCCCACGAGGCTGAAGGGTGATTCCAGTCAATGGCGAGCCTCCCAGCGAAACTCTGAGTTCCATGAACATGAAGAATTTACCAGGTCCATCTACAGATTCAGCGGTAGGATTGTGTCTGTTTAACGAATCGACGCCCAACGGAGCCAACTCTGGATTCCTTTCCTTGATTTGAACTCTGATTGAATCTAACCGGGTCAGTCCTGGATTGAACATTGTGCAGAAACATTTTATTTTATTTTGTATATAGTTATTGAACCCATAGGTGTTGCATTGTATTGTACACTGGTTGTGTCACGCTCCTCACCTGAGCTCCACAGCGTGAGCAGTGAGGAGGGATGTAGCGTGTGATTAGACCCAATCGCAGGGAGTGCTAGCGTTGGGTGACGTCTAACACGCAGTTTATTATAGGAGCACCGACACGCACCTCGAAGTGAAACGAGGACGTGGCGGTGTTCCAGAAAGGAAAAAACGGGCTTACTGTTTGGATGCAGATGGATGAGGTGAGCGTAGGAGCTCTGGATCGTCTGGCGTGAATGTGGAGCCATGACGACTGGAACGGATGAAAGCTGTAGCCGGCTGGCGTGGATCTGAGCCAAGGGGCTAGGAAGCTAAAGCGTGAGGTGAGCGCCGGAAGCTCTGGGCACACGGCGTGACCTGCGGAGCCGATGTGCTGGAGAAATAAAAGTTAAGGTAGAACTGAAAAACGCTACTAAGCGAGGCGCCGTTAGATCCGAGACGAAACGGGAACGCCAAGGCTACGGACAGAGAAACGATGAGCCAGCGCTGGAGTGTCCGAGAAGACTTCCTGAAATAGTGTGGACGTGATGACATGGAGCGGTGCATGACGATGTGGGGAATGCTGGGAAGTGGAGTCCTAAGTATGGTGCGGTGTCAGAAGGATGGCTGGAAGGCAGGAATCATGACAGTACCCCCCACCTTAGGGACGGCTCCGGACGGCCCAAAACCGCAAGACAAGGAGGTCCGGAGGTGGCAAGCACAAAACCCAGAGAGGCCAGGAGAGAACTGATCTGACTCGATTGGAAGGGACTAAACCCTGGCAGAAGTGACCTGACTGATGGACACGGCATGACTGGAGCTGATTGAAGCAGACTGGACAGGAAGGGGCTCTAGGGGGCTGAACTGGAACTGGTTGAGCTGAAGGAAACTGGAGGGGATTGAAGAGACCAGCAACGTTCTTGGCTGGACGTGACGTGATGGAAAGGGACCCAGCTGGAGGGACTTGACTGAAGGGGAGCTGATCCGAAATGACGGAAAAGAACATGACTGAAGGAAAACTGGAGTTGAAAGGAACTTGGCTGGAAATGACTTGACTTGAAGGGAACTGGCTGAAAGGAAACTGATTTGAAGTGACTACGGTGAAGGGGACTGGAGCTGAAAGGTGGGAGTGATTTGATTTGAAGGGAGACAGAGTTGACTTGACCTGATTGGGACTTGATTAGAAGAGACTTGACCTGATGTGATGTGATGAGGCTGCCTTGATCGGAGCGACTTGTCTGGAGGTGAAGCAACTTGACTTGGGGTAAAGCGACTGGGCTTGAAGCGACTGAACTTAACTGGAAGCTGCTTGAGTTAGATTGGAGCGGCTTGACTTGGAGCGAAGCGTCTTGACTTGAAGCGAAGCGTCTTGACTTGAAGCGGAGCGACTTGACTTGATGGGAGCGACTTGACTTGATTTGACTTGAAGCTACTTGATTGGGTTGAAGGCACTTGACTGACAGGAATGAAGCTACGTGACTGACAGGAGTGAAGCTACGTGACTGACAGGAGTGAAGCTACGTGACTGACTGGAGTGAAGCTACTGGACTGGAGTGAATCTACTGGACTGGAGTGAAGCTACTGGACTGGAGTGAAGCTACTGGACTGGAGCTACTGGACTGAAGCTACTGGACTGGAGTGAAGCTACATAACTGACTGGATGGAAGCTACATAACTGACTGGATGGAAGCTACATAACTGACTGGATGGAAGCTACATAACTGACTGGATAGAAGCTACATAACTGACTGGATGAAAGCTACATAACTGACTGGATGGAAGCTACATAACTGACTGGATTGAAGCTAATGAACTGGATTGACGCTATTTGACTGACTGGAAGCTACTTAACTGACTGGAAGCTACTTGACTGACTGGAAGCTACTAGACTGGATGGAAGCTACTAGACTGGATGGAAGCTACTAGACTGGATTGAAGCTACATGACTGACTGGATTGAAGCTACATGACTGACTGGATTGAAGCTACTGGACTGGAATGAAGCTACATGACTGACTGGATGGAAGCTACATGACTGACTGACATGACAGAAGCTACGTGACTGACAGGAATGCAGCTACGTGATGGACTGAAGCTACGTGACTGACAGGAATGCAGCTACTGGGCTGGAATGAAGCTACATGACTGACTGGAGTGAAGCTACATGACTGACTGGAGTGAAGCTACATGACTGACTGGAGTGACGCTACATGACTGACTGGAGTGACGCTACATGACTGACTGGATTGAAGGAACTTGACTTGGCTGGGTTGAAGAAACTTGACTTGGCTGGGTTGAAGAAACTTGACTTGGCTGGATTGAAGAAACTTGACTTGGCTGGGTTGAAGAAACTCGACTTGGCTGGGTTGAAGAAACTCGACTTGGCTGGGTTGAAGAAACTCGACTTGGCTGGGTTGAAGAAACTCGACTTGGCTGGATTGAAGAAACTCGACTTGGCTGGATTGAAGAAACTCGACTTGGCTGGATTGCAGAAACTCGACTTGGCTGGATTGAAGAAATTTGGCTGGATTGGAGAAACTTGGCTGGATTGGAGAAACTTGACTTGACTGGAGCAACTTGACTGGAAGCACGTGGCTTGGATTGTAGCTACGTGACTTGGTAAAAAGAAAGTGGGTGTGACCACTACGGGCAGCACAGGCGACAGACCAGACATGTGATTGGTTGGAGGAATGTGTTGAAGAAGGTCAGGGAGGCTGGGGTCCCCACCTTAGACGGCTCAACTGGGATCCTTCTTTCTATGGATAGCCCAGCAGGGGTCTCTCTGGCGGCGGGTGGCCGGAACCGGTATGAGGGCAACAGAGCAGGGGCCTCTCTATCAGGCGGCACAACTCTGGGCCCTGGAAAAGTAGGGTGGTCAGACTGGTTGGGACTTTGCAGAGCTTGGATCCCCGCCTAGACGGCTCAACTGGGTCTCTCCTCTCTTAGGTAGCCCAGCAGGGGTCTCTCTGGTGGCGGGGAGCCGGAGCTTGGATGAGGGCTGGTAGGGTTGGAGTGGACTGAACAACTGACTGGACTGTAGCACTGACTGGCTGGAGTAGGCAACTGACTGACTGAAGAAAAAAAATTGGAATTGAAGTGAAGGAGGCCAAAGTGGGGCCTGTCTCGAACTAAGACCTGTTGCGCTAGCAGTAGCTAAAAACAGCACGCCAATGGCGCACCGAGGCGCGTGGTAGCTTGCACTCTGCTGGGTCTATAAAGGGCTGGCTCATCCTGTCACGCTCCTCACCTGAGCTCCACAGCGTGAGCAGTGAGGAGGGATGTAGCGTGTGATTAGACCCAATCGCAGGGAGTGCTAGCGTTGGGTGACGTCTAACACGCAGTTTATTATAGGAGCACCGACACGCACCTCGAAGTGAAACGAGGATGTGGCGGTGTTCCAGAAAGGAAAAAACGGGCTTACTGTTTGGATGCAGATGGATGAGGTGAGCGTAGGAGCTCTGGATCGTCTGGCGTGAATGTGGAGCCATGACGACTGGAACGGATGAAAGCTGTAGCCGGCTGGCGTGGATCTGAGCCAAGGGGCTAGGAAGCTAAAGCGTGAGGTGAGCGCCGGAAGCTCTGGGCGCACGGCGTGACCTGCGGAGCCAATGTGCTGGAGAAATAAAAGTTAAGGTAGAACTGAAAAACGCTACTAAGCGAGGCGCCGTTAGATCCGAGACGAAACGGGAACGCCAAGGCTACGGACAGAGAAACGATGAGCCAGCGCTGGAGTTGCCGAGAAGACTTCCTGAAATAGTGTGGACGTGATGACGTGGAGAGGTGCGTGACGGTGTGGGGAATGCTGGGAAGTGGAGTCCTAAGTATGGTGCGGTGTCAGAAGGATGGCTGGAAGGCAGGAATCATGACAGGTTGTTACTAGTTCAAACTAAAAAAGGTTGCATTACATTCTATACCTGTGTCCTGGGATTATTGCTTTACTCACAGCTCCTAAGAACCTAGGTACATACCCAGAAGTGGGTTACACTGACTCTATTGTTTTTGACCCCTGCAATCCCTCCAGCTCTTTGTCTACTTTTGACTTTTCTACTCTAAACCCTAAGCAGTGTGTAATTAGTCTTGGAGTAAAATTGGATGCCGGCCTTTCAATGGCCCCTCAGATAAACTCAGTGGTGAGGTTTTGTTTTTACCAGTTACGTCGTCTAACTCGTTTGCAACCAATCCTGAAGCGGAGGCACTTGGAATCAGTCATACATGCTTTTATCACCTCTCGCTTAGGTTATGCAAATGCACTCTTTGTTGGTACTCCCGTTTCAGGCCTGAACCGGCTGCAGGTCGTCCAGAACGCTGCTGCAAACCAACGTAGCCATATCACCCCGGTCCTGGAACGTCTCCACTGGCTCCCTGTTACCTTTCGTGTATGGTTTAAGCTATTTATATTTGTGTTTAAAGCCTTAGATGACTTAGCGCCCCCTTATCTGTCCGATCTACTCACCCCCTATAAACCCACTCGCAGGTTGAGGTCAGCTGATCTCCTGCTGCTTTGCACTCCCCAGACATCCTACAAATCTCGGGGGGAACGAGCATTTGTCTATGTTGCCCCCATGCTCTGGAATTCACTTCCCATTACAGTTAGGCAGGCATCCTCTCTGGCTGTTTTTAAATCTCGTNTGTGTGTGTGTGTGTGTGAGTTAGTGTGTGTGAGTTAGTGTGTGTGTGTGCGTGTGTGTGTGTGTGTGTGTGTGTGTCTGTGTGTTTTGTCCATCTCTGTCCAGCTATCGCCAAACACCCTTCTTCATTCCATGTTGGTCATTTCAAGTAGGATATTCTGAATAGGTCGAGGTGTGTGTGTGTGTGTGTGTGTGTGTCTGTGTTTGTGATGTGGGCCATAACTGTGCACATTGGGCCATAATTGATCCTCAGAGCAACCCGTAGCTTTTAAGTGATGCATGCAACAGCCAGTTTTCTCTGCCGGGTCATTTTGGACCCGTAACACCACAGATGTAACTTTTTTTTTTTGAGACCTTTGGAATTTACTAAAATTGTGAAAATTGATTTTGCTGCATTTAAATAGGTGTGTCTGAGGATTAGATGAAGCCTCATTCCAGAACAAAAAAGGAAAGTGTACTTTTTACACAGTTAAACTTGAAATCGGGTCAATTTTGACCCTAACACAACAGAAGGGTTAAAAACCTCCTTTCATGGCTTGGCCTTTAACCAGTGACCCGTTTATTGTTTTTATTGTCTTTGTTTGCTGTTATTATGGTTTTTTACTGCTTTTACTTGATTTTCCTGTTTTACATTGATAGTTTTACCTGCCTGTACAGCACTTTGGTCAGCTTTCACGCTGTATTTTCAATATGCTATATAAATAAAGTGGTATGGTATGGTTTTCAAACATAATATCGTAGAGGCCTGTGGTGACTAAGATAGTCAGCCCAGTGACGGAAACCAATTCGATTAGCGCAGGATGTCAGAGAGATGCTTCTGGCGACAGATGTCGTCTAACCGGTTGACCAAACTATGAGTCTGATCATATTTGAGTTAGAACAAATTAGATTTCTGTATCAGGTTGCATCCAGAACGCGCAGATGATTAGAGAAAATGCACTTTATGCAATTAAATACAATATTTTTGCTTTAAAAAGACGATGCATAAAATACTTCTTTGTGAAAAAGATCCTCTTTCTTATATAAATTCTTCCTATTATGAACATTTTAACATATTTTTTGTAAAAAAAAAAAAAGTAAATATCAATATTGGATCCCAACACCAAACGCTGGATGGACGTTGGAACTGTTTATCAAGGTCCTGGCGTCTGATGTGACCTGACTCGAGGCCTCCGGTATACGATCCATGAACCACTTCCTGCTGGTCTCTGGGGACTTTCCTGAATTCTGGTAAATGGCTGAACCCCGCCCCCCCCCACATGGGGAGGGGGTTGCTGAAGTTACATGGATCAATAGGAATAACTGGTTTCAGCCATTAGGGTCCGTGATTAATCCGGACTGGGACTCGGCTATTTTAAGCACAAACTGCATCACCTGATCAAACACAATCCTGATCATTTCCAGACGTAACGACAGACGAACACGATTATTTCTGGAGTAAAGTAAACAAACTCGGGTAAAAAGGATGAAATAACAAAAGTTTTTAGAGTTTTAGGCCCAAAGCCAGCATCTCGGCTACGATCAAAGGTTACTTTTAGGTGTAAATAGTTTATTTTTTCCTTTTTGCTGTAGCCATGGTGAAACAACGTTTAGAAAAGGCTGCATGTTTGATCCAGTTTTAGAGATGAAGTCAGGCTGCAGCTTTTACCAGAAACGGGTTTATGTCTCTAGACCTCTTCTCCAGCTTTGGCTTTTATTAATAACGTTTACTTTAAAGGGTTATTTTGATTAATGATTTCATTTATTTGAAAATGTAAAAATGTTTGTGTCATTTTCTGTAGTTTTTATCATCTGAATTCAAAAGGGATGTAGATAAAATAATTTGGTGAAATAACATTTTTAAAGTCTCCGTTGATGCAGAGATTTGTATCCCGACGGTCCAGAGAGAATAATCACTTTGTCAGAAATGGGTTCCAGATGTTCCAGACGCTGGTTTTCCCAGCATGCCCCACTGAGGGTGGACGCCGTTTGTTGTAAACTGTGCGGATCGAGCAGACGCCTTGAACAAACCAAAACAAGAGGAAACCAGTCACAGGCGACTATCTGGCTGCTATTATTAGACATCATCTGTTCACTTTATCAGCTGCTTCAGCCACTCTGGAGGGTTTCAGGCCTCTGCCGTCTCTTCCTGAGCAGATTTACATTAAAACATCTCCACATATTCAGGTAAAAGACCAACACCACCACTTTATGCATCATTTAGTAAATGATGCAAAGCTGTGAAATATTAAATTTGTTGCAGGCAAGCAGAATAATAAAGTATTGAATAAAGGGAAATAAAGATTTTCTTGCTAAAGTTTTGAACTAATATTATCTTGTATGGAGAGATGAGGGAATTACAGCAGCTTTGGTCAAACTCTGATGATTGCCAGGTGTGCTCCAGTCACAGGTGTACAACCGGGCCCTGATTGGTTCCTGATTAGCTTTGGGACTGGTGGTACCAGCAGCCTCTCTTCTGTCAGGGCTGCTGTGGCTACATTGTAGCTCATCCCCACCAGCGTGTGAATGAGTTTGTAACTGATGTGTGTAAAGTGCCTTGGGGGGTCTTTTTGGATAAAAACACCAGCTCTATGGTCTCAGACTGGACCTGCAGTCCCTACTTGTTCTGGGGCTGTTCTGCTCCGTCTGGACCAGCGAGTCTTGAATCTGTTCAGGGTCCAATAAAATCTCAAGATTAACCTTCTAGAGCTTCTAGAGCCAAACATGCTGGCGAGTCCGAAAGCTTGTCTGAGCTGAAGGTCACCGTTAATCATTAGTTTGCTTTTTAACTGTTCAGTTGAACTAAAAAGGGCAGCAGCAGCTCAGGAGGTCTACCTCGGGTTGTCCAGTAATCGGAAGGTTGCAGATTTGATCCCGGCTCCCACCAGAGAATGCTGCTGTGTGTCCTTGGGCAAGACACTTGACCCACCTTGCCTGTCGATGGTGGTTGGAGGGACTGGTGGTTATGTGGTTTGAATTTGTATGTAGAGCAGTTTGGGTTAGAGATGAACACCGTCCCAGTTAGATGGATTTATGAAAGAGTGCCACCTGTAGATTAGATTAGCTTATCTTAGCTTAGTTTATATTAGATTAGTTTAGTTTAGTTTGGATTAGAATATATTAAAATAGATTAGTTTAGATTATATTAAATTAGATTAGATTAGATTAATTTAGATTAGATTAGAATAGATTAGTTTAGATTAGATTAAATAAAATTAGATTAGTTTAGATCGGGGGCAGTTCCACTGGACTGGCAGACCGGGGTGGTGATCCCCCTATTTAAAAAGGGGGACCGCAGGGTGTGTTCCAACTACAGGGGGATCACACTCCTGAGCCTCCCTGGTAAGGTCTATTCAGGGGTTCTGGAGAGGAGGGTCCGTCGGATAGTCGAACCTCGGATCCAGGAGGAGCAATGCGGTTTTCGTCCTGGCCGTGGAACACTGGACCAGCTCTATACCCTTGGGGGAGTCCTGGAGGGTGCGTGGGAGTTCGCCCAACCAATCTACATGTGTTTTGTGGATTTGGAGAAGGCGTTCGACCACGTCCCTCGGGGGGCCCTGTGGGGGGTACTCTGGGAGTATGGGGTACCAGGCCCCTTGATACGGGCTGTTAGGTCCCTGTACGACCAGTGTCAGAGCTTGGTCCGCATTGCCGGCAGTAAGTCGGGCTCGTTTCCGGTGAGAGTTGGACTCCGCCAAGGCTGCCCTTTGTCACCGATTCTGTTCATAACTTTTATGGACAGNGGTCAGGGAGGCTGGGGCCCCCGCCTTAGACCGCTCAACTGGGATTCTTCTTTCTATGGATAGCCCAGCAGGGGTCTCTCTGGCAGCGGGTGGCCGGAACCGGTATGAGGGCAACAGAGCAGGGGCCTCTCTATCAGGCGGCACAACTCTGGGCCCTGGAGAAATAGGGTGGTCAGACTGGTTGGGACTTTGCAGAGCTTGGATCCCCGCCTAGACGGCTCAACTGGGTCACTCCTCTCTTAGGTAGCCCAGCAGGGGTCTCTCTGGTGGCGGGGAGCCGGAGCTTGTATGAGGGCTGGTAGGGTTGGAGTGGACTGAACAACTGACTGGACTGTAGCAGTGACTGGCTGGAGTAGGCAACTGACTGACTGAAGGAAAAAAATGGGCCTGAAGTGAAGGAGGCCAAAGTGGGGCCTGTCTCGAACTAAGACCTGTTGCGCTAGCAGTAGCTAAAAAGAGCACGCCAATGGCGCACCGAGGCGCGTGGTAGCTTGCACTCTGCTGGGTCTATAAATGGCTGGCTCATCCTGTCACGCTCCTCACCTGAGCTCCACAGCGTGAGCAGTGAGGAGGGATGTAGCGTGTGATTAGACCCAATCGCAGGGAGTGCTAGCGTTGGGTGACGTCTAACACGCAGTTTATTATAGGAGCACCGACACGCACCTCGAAGTGAAACGAGGACGTGGCGGTGTTCCAGAAAGGAAAAAACGGGCTTACTGTTTGGATGCAGATGGATGAGGTGAGCGTAGGAGCTCTGGATCGTCTGGCGTGAATGTGGAGCCATGACGACTGGAACGGATGAAAGCTGTAGCCGGCTGGCGTGGATCTGAGCCAAGGGGCTAGGAAGCTAAAGCGTGAGGTGAGCGCCGGAAGCTCTGGGCGCACGGCGTGACCTGCGGAGCCGATGCGCTGGAGAAATAAAAGTTACCGGTAAGGTAGAACTGAAAAACGCTACTAAGCGAGGCGCCGTTAGATCCGAGACGAAACGGGAACGCCAAGGCTACGGACAGAGAAACGATGAGCCAGCGCTGGAGTTGCCGAGAAGACTTCCTGAAATAGTGTGGACGTGATGACGTGGAGAGGTGCGTGACGGTGTGGGGAATGCTGGGAAGTGGAGTCCTAAGTATGGTGCGGTGTCAGAAGGATGGCTGGAAGGCAGGAATCATGACAGGTTGTTACTAGTTCAAACTAAAAAAGGTTGCATTACATTCTATACCTGTGTCCTGGGATTATTGCTTTACTCACAGCTCCTAAGAACCTAGGTACATACCCAGAAGTGGGTTACACTGACTCTATTGTTTTTGACCCCTGCAATCCCTCCAGCTCTTTGTCTACTTTTGACTTTTCTACTCTAAACCCTAAGCAGTGTGTAATTAGTCTTGGAGTAAAATTGGATGCCGGCCTTTCAATGGCCCCTCAGATAAACTCAGTGGTGAGGTTTTGTTTTTACCAGTTACGTCGTCTAACTCGTTTGCAACCAATCCTGAAGCGGAGGCACTTGGAATCAGTCATACATGCTTTTATCACCTCTCGCTTAGGTTATGCAAATGCACTCTTTGTTGGTACTCCCGTTTCAGGCCTGAACCGGCTGCAGGTCGTCCAGAACGCTGCTGCAAACCAACGTAGCCATATCACCCCGGTCCTGGAACGTCTCCACTGGCTCCCTGTTACCTTTCGTGTATGGTTTAAGCTATTTATATTTGTGTTTAAAGCCTTAGATGACTTAGCGCCCCCTTATCTGTCCGATCTACTCACCCCCTATAAACCCACTCGCAGGTTGAGGTCAGCTGATCTCCTGCTGCTTTGCACTCCCCAGACATCCTACAAATCTCGGGGGGAACGAGCATTTGTCTATGTTGCCCCCATGCTCTGGAATTCACTTCCCATTACAGTTAGGCAGGCATCCTCTCTGGCTGTTTTTAAATCTCGTTTAAAAACCTCCTTTCATGGCTTGGCCTTTAACCAGTGACCCGTTTATTGTTTTTATTGTCTTTGTTTGCTGTTATTATGGTTTTTTACTGCTTTTACTTTTTTACTGCTTTTACTTGATTGAAAATACAGCGTGAAAGCTGACCAAAGTGCTTGTACAGCACTTTGGTCAGCTTTCACGCTGTATTTTCAATATGCTATATAAATAAAGTGGTATGGTATGGTTTTCAAACATAATATCGTAGAGGCCTGTGGTGACTAAGATAGTCAGCCCAGTGACGGAAACCAATTCGATTAGCGCAGGATGTCAGAGAGATGCTTCTGGCGACAGATGTCGTCTAACCGGTTGACCAAACTATGAGTCTGATCATATTTGAGTTAGAACAAATTAGATTTCTGTATCAGGTTGCATCCAGAACGCGCAGATGATTAGAGAAAATGCACTTTATGCAATTAAATACAATATTTTTGCTTTAAAAAGACGATGCATAAAATACTTCTTTGTGAAAAAAATCCTCTTTTTTATATAAATTCTTCCTATTATGAACATTTTAACATATTTTTTGTAAAAAAAAAAAAAAAGTAAATATCAATATTGGATCCCAACACCAAACGCTGGATGGACGTTGTAACTGTTTATCAAGGTCCTGGCGTCTGATGTGACCTGACTCGAGGCCTCCGGTATACAATCCATGAACCACTTCCTGCTGGTCTCTGGGGACTTTCCTGAATTCTGGTAAATGGCTGAACCCCGCCCCCCAACATGCCCCCCCCCCACATGGGGAGGGGGTTGCTGAAGTTTATGTTTAGGTTTATGTCTTTAGACCTCTTCTCCAGCTTTGGCTTTTATTAATAACGTTTACTTTAAAGGGTTATTTTGATTAATGGTTTCATTTATTTGAAAATGTAAAAATGTTTGTGTCATTTTCTGTAGTTTTTATCATCTGAATTCAAAAGGGATGTAGATAAAATAATTTGGTGAAATAACATTTTTAAAGTCTCTGTTGATGCAGAGATTTGTATCCCGACGGTCCAGAGAGAATAATCACTTTGTCAGAAATGGGTTCCAGATGTTCCAGATGCTGGTTTTCCCAGCATGCCCCACTGAGGGTGGACGCCGTTTGTTGTAAACTGTGCGGATCGAGCAGACGCCTTGAACAAACCAAAACAAGAGGAAACCAGTCACAGGCGACTATCTGGCTGCTATTATTAGACATCATCTGTTCACTTTATCAGCTGCTTCAGCCACTCTGGAGGGTTTCAGGCCTCTGCCGTCTCTTCCTGAGCAGATTTACATTAAAACATCTCCACATATTCAGGTAAAAGACCAACACCACCACTTTATGCATCATTTAGTAAATGATGCAAAGCTGTGAAATATTAAATTTGTTGCAGGCAAGCAGAATAATAAATTATTGAATAAAGGGAAATAAAGATTTTCTTGCTAAAGTTTTGAACTAATATTATCTTGTATGGAGAGATGAGGGAATTACAGCAGCTTTGGTCAAACTCTGATGATTGCCAGGTGTGCTCCAGTCACAGGTGTACAACCGGGCCCTGATTGGTTCCTGATTAGCTTTGGGACTGGTGGTACCAGCAGCCTCTCTTCTGTCAGGGCTGCTGTGGCTACATTGTAGCTCATCCCCACCAGCGTGTGAATGAGTTTGTAACTGATGTGTGTAAAGTGCCTTGGGGGGTCTTTTTGGATAAAAACACCAGCTCTATGGTCTCAGACTGGACCTGCAGTCCCTACTTGTTCTGGGGCTGTTCTGCTCCGTCTGGACCAGCGAGTCTTGAATCTGTTCAGGGTCCAATAAAATCTCAAGATTAACCTTCTAGAGCTTCTAGAGCCAAACATGCTGGCGAGTCCGAAAGCTTGTCTGAGCTGAAGGTCACCGTTAATCATTAGTTTGCTTTTTAACTGTTCAGTTGAACTAAAAAGGGCAGCAGCAGCTCAGGAGGTCTACCTCGGGTTGTCCAGTAATCGGAAGGTTGCAGATTTGATCCCGGCTCCCACCAGAGAATGCTGCTGTGTGTCCTTGGGCAAGACACTTGACCCACCTTGCCTGTCGATGGTGGTTGGAGGGACTGGTGGTTATGTGGTTTGAATTTGTATGTAGAGCAGTTTGGGTTAGAGATGAACACCGTCCCAGTTAGATGGATTTATGAAAGAGTGCCACCTGTAGATTAGATTAGCTTATCTTAGCTTAGTTTATATTAGATTAGTTTAGTTTAGTTTGGATTAGAATAGATTAGTTTAGATTAGATTAGTTTGGATTAGATTAGTTTGGATTAGATCAGTGGTTCTTAATTACTTTTGGTGAAGCCCCCCCTAGGGTATATAGATTTTTTCGCGACCCCCCCCCCGCGGGGTAATGTGCGAGGGGGGGGGGGGGGGGCTACTACCTTGAATTGGCCCCCAAACCGCCTAGAAACGGCCCTGGGTGTGGGACTGAGTTTTGAAGGTGATTTGAATTGTTTCAAATACATAAATATTACATCATGCTTATAAGTTATTGCTTTATAAAGTTACAAACGTGTTTTCCTTTTCAAGCACTTTGTTTTATTTTTTTATGCAACCATTTTCCTGTCCTGTCTGTATTTTTGCTGCATCTCCTCTCAATCCTCCAGAAAAACTGCTGCCTGGCTTCATTTTTCACCATGAGCGCAGATCAAAGAGATCTGTCAAAAATAGCAGAGTGTGCGCTGCGCTCGCTGCTGCGCCAGTGAGGTAAAGTCGCAGAAGCACGGGTGATGGAGCGCAGCAGCGGAGCGTCAGACACAAATAAAAGACAGAAAATTCTTGTATTTTTAATTCCAGAACTTGACAGGATGTCCAGACAGACCTCTGAATCCCTCTGTCAGCGCTTCTCTTCAGCGTTCCTCACATGACATTTGCGCACAGGCAAGTGACCAGTTCACGCGGAGCACAATGTGCGCTCGGGCGGCAGCAGGAATGTTAATTAAAGTGAAATCGTTGAATTGTGTTGTTTATTTGTTACTGGGAACTCTGGTCAGCTTGTGTGGGATAAATATTAATGAAAAAAGAATGGATATTTAACGGTTTTATTGAATATTTATTATTTTTTTAAAAAATAAGCGAAAATAGATCAAGCTGCCTCTGGCTGCGAACTAATGATTCTTTCCATTTCTCATATAAGAAAGAAAGGAAGTTATGTTCAGAAAAAAAAACATTTTATTTAAATAAAATCAAACAGTGGTGCAGGGCAGCTCAGGGAAGCAAAGATGAGGCATCTTTTAACATTATGTTCAATAGGGCTGTTTATACGTCACTCTACCAAATAAAAAATATAAATGAAACAAAAAGTAAGAAAAATCTAAATTTCTCTTCCATGGAACATTTGCACTGCTCCATTAAATAAAATCCATGTTTGGACTTTTTCTGTGTTCACAAATCAGTTCGTGCATGTATTGTGGAATCTGTTTTACTCTCCGTTGGGGAAGCTCCGAGCGGGGTGGGGGGAGGGGTTGGGGGGGTCAGGTGCGGTGCGCTGCGTCGCCCCTGCTCCTCCTCCGCGCCCCCCAAGGGGGGCGCGCCCCACTAATTGGGAACCACTGGATTAGATTAAAATAGATTAGTTTAGATTAGATTAGTTTGGATTAGATTAGTTTAGATTAGATTAAAATAGATTAGTTTAGATTAGATTAATTTAAATTAGATTAGTTTAGATTAGATTAGTTTGGATTAGATTAGTTTAGATTAGATTAGTTTGGATTAGATTAGTTTAGATTAGATTAGTTTGGATTAGACTACTGCCTGCGGATAAACAGCGGATGTGACGCCATCAACACTAGCGAGGCTCTGAAGATGGCAGCTGTGTGTCGCAGAAACTGTCAGCAATTTAAGGAAAAAAACCATGACTACACTGTGTACTAAGCAAGAAAAACCAATGGAGATTCGTTTGGATTAGATACATTAAACTATATACAAAATTCTGCAATGGAAATTCTTTGATTGTTTATAATATTTATGACTAATATCCATGTTTGTCATAACAGCTTCTCAGGTGTTGGTTGGAAGGTTGATTTAATTTATGAGAGTTCTGTCATTGAAGACAATGAACTGATTTTAATGAGGACATAAAGAAAACATGGCTTACACATTGGTAAAGGAAAGACTGAATTGTGGGTTAAACATGGAAAAATGTAGGTTTACAGTCAGCAGGGCACCACAGGGAATCGAACCCCGTCTCATCCTAGAGAGTACCGTTACCAGTGCCTTTGACTTTTTGTTTTGACGAGGAAAAGCAAAACCTGCATCTAGAAATACATAAATGACCTCAAGATGCAGGAAAAAGAAACCTTTACTAATGAATTTAGGCCTGATTCAAGATAAGTGACTTTGATTTGTTAAAGGGATATTCCACCCCAAAGAGAAATTCAGCCTGTTGCAATAGTCCCCAGAGTTAGAGAAGTGGGTAAACAGAGCTCAGTAATTCTTTGAATTTGGCAGTATTCTGTTAGCTT
>SSNS01000015.1:3998456-4018382 GCA_006937985.1 Aphyosemion australe | reverse complement strand
CCTCCAGAAGTTTCCTGTCTGCGTTTCTCTGGTCAGCCCTAGCCTTTTCCAGCGTTTCACTAAGGTCTCCGTTCTTCTTTTTCAGAGTCTTGATTTCCTTTTTAAGGTCTTCATTGACGGAGACCTTGTGTTGGGTGTTTTTTTGTTCCTGGACAATTCCCAGTCGTAGCTGCCGTTCTTGCTCCAAATCTTTTTGTAAATCTTGGCAGAATAAATGTTTGTCATCAAGCTGCTGCTGTAAATTGTCCAGCTTCACAGTAAATTTCCTTTCCGCCTTCATTTTGTCATCGTTTTCTTGTTTAAGCGTCGTCTCAAGGTCTACATTCCTTTCTCCAAGTTTTTCAAAGTTCTCGATGAGCTCTTTTCTAGAGACTCCAGAAAAACTAGAATGGTCTTTCTCTCCTTTAAGCTCAGAGCAGATTTCTTTCAAATCCTCGTTGACGTTTTTCTGCTCCTTCAACTTTTTCTCGACGATCGCCAGCGTGCGTTGCTGGCAAACCAAACCGTTTTCTAATTCTGTCATCTGCTCCTTGAAAGACGTGCATTTGGCCTCTGCTGCCATTCTCTTCTCCTTCTCCTGAACAAGAAAAACGTTTTTATTCAGCAGTTTTCTTTCGAGAATATTCACCTGCTGCAATAATTCATCGACTAGTCTGGTGTCAGCTGATTCCTGCTGGGATGTTTCAGATGCAGGGACCTCCATCCCAGCAGATAAACCGGATTCCAGCTGAACCGTCTCACATTTAGACTCGGTGTCAAAACAAGAGGGCGATTCTTGTTGAGTTTTGTTAGAATCGTCCAAATGTTTGTCTTCAGAGTCTGTGTCGAAGTTGATCACTAAATTGTAATCAACTTCCTCTTTTAGAAGCCATCTATCGTACCACGAGAGTTCATTTGTGTTAGCAATCATGTTTGTCATCTGAGGAAACCACAGGGTTGGTTGATTCTCTGAGGAACGTTCAGACCTGTCACTCTGAGTCTCTGGAACGAATGAGTGAAGTGAGTGAAGAATGGTTGCTATGTCAGCACAGCATTCCGTTGATGATGTCATCAGAAGGTTCTAAACACAAATATCAAATAAATCAGCAGTGCATTACCCGGGCTGATTGTCACTTGAACGACGGTCCTTACACGGCGGCCATCTTCCTAGTGACTGCTGCCACCTTTCATAACATTGGTGTCAATGGTGCATGCACTACTTAAACAACCCTAACTTGCTCAATTTTCAACCGATTTTCAAACGGTTTGGTTTGTTATAAACGCCAGAGATGTGGCTGTACAATATGATGGATTTGGCCCGTTAATTCTAAAATGTTAAAGTATGTCCTATCAAGTCTTTATTTATTTATTTATTTATTTATTTATTTATTTATTTATTTATTTATATCTTTTTTAAATTAATTAATGTATTCATTTATTTTTTTAATATATTTTTAATTTATATATTTTTTTTAATTAATTAATTAATTAATTAATTAATTAATTAATTAATGTATTCATTTATTTTTTTATATATTTTTCATTTATATATCTTTTTTAATTAATTAATTTATTTATTTATTTATTTATATCTTTTTTAATTTTATTTTGTTAATTTTTTTATTTTTTCATTTATATCTTTTTATTTATTTATTCATTTTTATCCTTTTATTCTGTCATTCATGACACAATGCTAAATTTTAGGTGGTTTTAAATTGTGTGCAGGTGAGCACATTTAGGGTTTTCAGACCATTGTGACGTGTTAATTTTGACAAGAAATTGTATTTCAGTTTTAGTCTTCTAACTAAAATTCTCTTCACAAATGATATTCTCATGGCCTCAGATAAGAATCTTGTGTCTGTTCTGGTCTTGTTGGGTCTCGGTGCTGATTTTGACATCGCCTAAGTCAGTGGTTCCCAACCTGGGGTCCATGACCCCCAAAGGGGTCCCCACAGGATTGCAGGGGGTCCCCTTAATTTAGTCTGTTCTGATCTTGTGACATTACAAAGATTATATTTGTAAAAATTACATTTATAAAATCCCAGTAACACACCCAATAGAAAAATCAAACTCTAAGGGTGGATTGCACCAACAAGGTTTTACCTAAACTAAGATTAGCACTAATCAGAGTTTAGTAAAACGCAGTTTAAAATGACTTAAACCAGGTTTAAAATTAAGCAGAGCTGCGTTGCACCACTTAAAATTAAACTCAGTTTATTTTTTTAATCTGTGCTTAAACTGATTTAAATCAAGGGAGTGGATGTCGAAATAAAATCTGTTAATTAAACAGGCTATGTTATTAAACTATAAACATCAGAAATGTGTTCAGACATTTTTTAAATATTTTATTACGTCTATGGAGACCCTGGACTGTAACATCTAACAGACGTTAAAAACCTCCTCGCTGCTCTTCTCACCCACTGACTGTCATGTTTGGAGCCTTTAACAGAGAGAGAGAGAGAGAAAGTTTATTTAGCTATTTCTCGTAGTTTCTCTGCTCCTTCTTTGCTTTTTCTTTTCTTAGAAGATCCAAACAAATCACGTTAGCTAAGCTAACAGCTAAGCTAACAGCTAAGCTAGCCCCACACACCGGCGCAGCTAAAGGGTCCCTTTGAACGGGAGCGAGCTGCTTCAGACCCGTGTGTGCTTCCGTATGACCCAACCAGAGGCTCAGAAACAAACTGTTGTGCTGCAGCTGACTTTTTTTATTTTCTTCTCACCAAACGCAAGCAGGACCAACGCGTGATGGACCCAGCCCAGCGTTAATCAGGGCGCTGGTTTTATGGGTCGGTCAGAACAATATTATGTAAATTTTAAATAAATAAATATTTTTTTAAAAAGTCTCAGTAATATCTGCCCATGATCGATGGTCAGTGCAGCGGTGGCAGCAACTGGTTGATAGTTTAATTAGATCAACATTTCGCTCAGCTTAAGGCTTGCAGAAATAAAACTCTTTGGTAAACCAGTAACTACCCAAAAGTTAATTTTGATCATAAAATTCAAGTGGACAGAGCCTGTTTCTAAATTTTCTTTCAGGAACATCATTTTGCTAAATAAACCTAAAAATATAGTCATTGCTAAAGTTAAACCTCCTCATTAGCTGGTTTAAAGTTAACCCTAGATCAGTGGTACTCACTCCTGGTCCTGGAGGGCCGGTATCCAGCATGCTTTAGTTTTAACTCTGCTTCAACACACCTGATTCCAATCAGCAGGTGATTAACAGGCTTCTGCAGAGCTTGATGAGCTGCTGCACAGGTGATTCAACCAGTGAATCAGGTGTATTTGAGTAGAGAAACAAGGAAACATGCTGGATACTGGCTCTCCAGGACCAGGAGTGAGTACCAGTACCCTAGATCATAGTTTAAATTGGGGTTTAAGGTTCTGGTGCAACAGGCTTAAATTTAAACCTGGTTTAGTGTAAAAATTAAACTAGGTTTAAAAGAGAGGTTTAATTTAAACTGTCTTAATTTTAAACTAGGTTTGAAGTTTGGTGCAACAGAATTTAAACTTAAACCATGATTTAATCCAAGTTTAAAGTTAAACCTTGTTGGTGCAATCCAGCCTAAGAGCAACAGCTCTGCATGTCTGTATAAAGTTCCCTAACCCAAACAGCAGCTGCAGTATCAACCACACAACTGTTTTCAGATGTTTCCTCTCTCTCTCTCCGTGTTACATGTAAAACACCTTTCCATAAAGCGTTTATCTGATTTGTGTTATGAGGAATGAAAATGCCAAAAGGCTGCCCTGTAATTCAGGATTCTAAAGGGCAAAGCGTTTGGCATTTAAAGCCTGGAAGTGTTATGTCACAGTGTTGGTGTAGCATATTCACAGCAAGACAAGCACTTGAGTCTGTCAGGAATGAACCTTTAGTTCAGAATCCAACACGTCTACGGCCTTGTTAAGGTCTGAGAGATCAGCGCAGAGGTAAATAATGGCTCGCATTAATAATGTTAACATGCTGTCATGGTGGAGCCAAATTAAAATCCTGACCTTCAAACGGCACTGGAAAAAAATCTGAATGTTTTGGGAGTTCATCCTTTTCTGAGGATTCATCAAATCCCAGAGAAAATCAGGTTTACACCCACACCCCCATAGTCTGGTTTGATTAGTCAGGGTTTCCCATGACCTACAAACTTAAACATTGTTGTTAAATAGTTATGAGTTTCACTCATGATGTCAAACAGGCTTTAACTGGAGTTAAAGTACCACCGTTTTCTTAATTATGGCCCATAATTAGGTTAGTTTGGTCACGTTTTCAGGTGTTGGATCTCAGCCGCTGGTTTCTCTGGTGGTTTGTTCCAACCAGGAGCTCATTCAGAATCCCATAAAGGTGCAGCACACGTTCCCTCCTTTCTGCTGACTCACAAATGTTTCTGAGGAATGCTAGAGAACACACACATACACACATGCACGCACACACACATGCACGCACACATACACACACATTCACGCACACATGCACACACATTCACACGCACGCACACATACACACACATTCACACACACATGCATGCACGCACACGTACACACACATTCACGCACACATGCACGCAAACACACATGCACACATACACACACATGCATACACACATGCACACATACATACACACATGCACACATACACACACAAACACATGCACACATACACATGCACACATACACACACATACACACACACATGCGCGCACACACACATGCGCATACACACACAAACACACATGCACACACGCACGCACACATACACACACATGTACACATACACACACATACATGCACACACACATGCACACACACATGTGCATACACACACACAAACACACATGCACACATACACACACATACATGCACACACACAAACACACATGCACACACGCACGCACACATAAACACACATGCACACATACACACACATACATGCACACACACATGCGCACACACACACACACACATGTGCACACACACACATGCACACATACACACACATGCACACACACATACAAACACACATGCTCACATACACAAACACACATGCATACACACACACAAACACACATGCACACACGCACGCACGTACACATACATGCACACATACACACACTCACACATGCGCACACACACATACACAAACACACATGCACACACGCACGCACACATACACACACATGCACACATACATGCACACATACACACACTCACATGCACACACATGCACACATACATGCACACATACACACACACACATACACACACATGCACACATACACACACGCACACATGCACGCACACATACACACACACACACGCACACATACACACATGCACACATGGCTGAAACAATAAACATATTTTAGCCAAATGAAAGAAACACAAAACACGTTGAACTAAAAACAGCAGAAATCTGCTGTGGAATGAAGTTGTATAGAAATCATTTTGTAAAGATTTCTGTTCAGATGATTAAAAAGTAAAAGAGAGAGTCACGCAGGTCAGAGCCTTTTATTTCATTCACATAGTTGATATTTATTCAGTGCTGGGTTTGTGTTGCTTAAGCTGACAGAAAGTGGAAGAGCTACGACTAAAGATCCTGAACGGCTGGATGACTTAGTACATTTAGTAGTACTCTCTGACTGCCAATACATAATTTTAAATGTCACTATCATTTACTATAAAATCTAAACTTTTCTGGTAAACCCTACCCAGTCAAGTGACTATGATCACCTTCATTCCTGATTAGAATGACCGTAAATAGTTCAGAAATACTTTCCCAAAAGCTTTTTGTTATGCAGGCGAGCAGCCATAAACACACGTAACACAACAGTCCTTTACCAGGACCTGACGCAACAAACTCCTTTATTTGTAAATCTGTTTGTGATTTTAAAAGTCCAGGAAGTTTATCAAAGCTTCTCTTCTGCTCACAGATGTTTGTTTTTTTTGGATCAGTAACAAAATCCTCCAGGGGAGGAAAGACAAGCATAAGGGTTACGGCAGAATACAGGTCTTAAATAAAAGTTGTTTTTCTTTTTTAAAAAGAAGGAGAAATACGGCCTTGGTTACCATATCTATGCAGATGATTGTCAGATCTACCTGACCATGAACAACTCGAATGCCATCTCACTCCTAGATAAATGCTTAGCTGAGGTGAGAGGTTGGCTGGCTGACAACTTTCTGAAGCTAAATGAGCTTAAGACTGAAGTTATTCTCCTGGACCCCCATAGTCATACTCATTCTTCTCCTGTCCCTTCTGTTCTCACCTTCAGCCCCAAACAGTGTGTGACTAGTCTTGGGGTCAAATTTGATTCAGATCTCTCGATGGTTCCTCAGATTAATGCTGTGGTTAAGTCTTGTTTTTTCCAACTGCGCCGTTTAGTTCGTCTAAAACCAATCTTGAAGCGGCCGCACTTGGAATCTGTGATTCATGCTTTTATTACTTCACGCTTAGATTATGCCAACTCTATCCTCTTTGGTGTCCCTGGTTCAGCTTTGAATCGACTGCAGGTAGTTCAGAACGCTGCAGCCAGGTTTTTAACTAATACTAACAGACGCACTCACATTACTCCTGTCTTGGCACGTCTGCACTGGTTACCAGTAACTTTTCGTATTAAATTCAAGATCCTGACCTTTGTTTTTAAGATTTTGAACAGTTCTGCCCCAGCATATCTTTCTGAGTTAATTAAACCCTACGTGCCAACCCGGGCTTTGAGGTCAGCTGACCGTCTGTTGCTTTGTGTCCCACCAATGAAATATAAATCACGGGGTAAGCGGGCTTTTATGTCTGCTACCCCCACTCTCTGGAATTCACTCCCCCTCTCAGTCAGGCAGGCTCCCTCACTCTCTCATTTTAAATCAGCTTTAAAGACATACTTTTATGACATGGCTTTTTCCCATTGTTGATGTCTTAGTTTTACTGTGTTGTGTTTTTATTGTTGCGCCTGTTGTTTTTATTTACTGTGTTTTTAATTTTGTATTTGTACAGCACTTTGGTCAGCTGCCATGCTGTGTTTTTAAATGTGCTTTAGAAATAAAATGGTATGGTATGGTAAAAAGGGGACATATTTAGCAAATCTCACTTTTTACCTTTACTGCCTCAATAACACTCCAAATGTGAAAAGAAACCCATTTTATATCATAGATGGTGTTTCTATGAGCCGTTTGAAAATGTCCTTTATTGTGATGTCATAATAAGGAACATTAGCATAAAAACACTCCCCCATCTGTAGATGCTGGAGGAGCAGTGGCACTACTCCGAGCCCGATATATGAGCTTCTTCTTTCATAGCAGCCAATCAGGGAAGGGGTGGGCGTGGCCAGCAACAGCTTGTTTTCTTAAAGTAGCAGAGCCCTAAAACGGCTCATTCTGGACAGTACTGAAACATCAAGGATAGAACTGTTAAAATCACTTCATGTGAGAGGGATAATGTGCAGAAAAAAACACGAACCATGAACGTTGATGTTTTATCTCCACAAATAACACAAGCCTGGAGGAGTTCTGCTGTGTGGTGGAGTTGCTAATGCTAACGGTTAGCTTCTACTAGCCCAGACGTTCTCTGCTGTTTCCTGGACGCTAAACCAACAACAGCCTTCCCCGTCGTGAGTCAAGATGGGTGAGTCCATGAATGTTCAGTGACAGGGTGACGTAGATCTGTCAGGATTTTCTAATCCTAGAGTTTCACCTAGAGTCTATTTTCTATCAGAAGCTAATGCAGGAGATAGGTGGAGGAGACTATTTTCATGTTCAGCCTGCATGAAAAACTCAGTGACTGATCATTTTGAAAAAATAATAAGTAAAAAAATTGTTTCTCAGTGAACCTGCTCTTTAATGTTTAACTTTTTGAAATGAACACCATTTTCAGCATCCCTTAATTTAAGCCAGGGTTCTCCAACCATGGTCCTCTAGATTCCCTACGCAGCATGTTTTAATTGTTTCTCTGCTCCAACACACCTGATTTGGTGGTTGAATCATCCATTCAGCAGGTCATCAAGCTCACCTGCTGATTAAAATCAGGTGTGTTAAAGCAGTGAAACAACTAAAACATGCTAGATGTGGGGATCTCAAGGACCAGGGTTGGAGAGTCCTGACTTAAAAAAAGAAACTGAGGTTAGGGGTTGAAATTTTTTCATCCTCCAAGATTACAGATAGTTCTTAGATTGCATAATCCTCAGCACTTGTTTGAATTGTATCCTTGACAAATCTTTGCATATAGAGTCAAATACAAACTTCTTCACCATCTCCTTACATCACAAAAAGCACTGGGACACAACTAGCCCTCACACCATAGACTCCTCGCCAAGACGTTGTGGTCACGGAATCATCCTGATAACAGCAAGCCTCCTAACTCACTAGTCCCCAAAACCAGATGTTTTCCTATTCTGCTTCTTTGTCTGCTGTCTCCACGGCGCCACCATGTTGGACCAAAGAGTGGGTCCTGCAGTGTGCACGATCAACAAGGCCACAAAAATCTGGGCTGCATGTGCTGACGGGACCTGGAGCGGTATGAACAAGTTTCTGCTGTGCTGCCAACTCCAGGACAAAGAGCGTAGCTACTGGTTGTTTTTCAAGTTCTTATGAATTAATCCCCTCATTTGCATAATAAGTCATAGCTGGACAGAAGGGAGGAATAGGATTGTGCAAGGGACAAAGAGTGAGTAAAAATGCAACTTAAATATTTTTAGAAGTCTCTCCAAATTTCAGGTGATAATGTTTCTGCCTGTGTGTTTTTGTTTTTCTGTACAGTTCATGCCAACACTTTAAAATGGTAAATAGGGCCTTCTATACTGCTAGAACCCCCAAGGCGCTTTACAACACATCAGTCACACATTCACATGCTGGTGATAATCATCCACTAGGGGCTGGCTCCAGAACAGAGCAAATCCTCCCATGTTAAAACTGGCAACTTCACAGCAGGAATAAACTTGTTTGCAGCCTGGTACAAAAAAACATTTCAGGTTTAATAGGTCAAGTTTACAGTCACGCCAGCTGCACACTGGAAGCATGAGCGGCGCGGAACGGCAGCGGAATGGTTTACTCGCAGCACTCCAGTGCACACCGGGAGAGGCAGCCGCGAAGCGGCTTCTCCGCCGTGCCCCTCACGAGATCACAAAATCCCTCGAGACTTCAAAGGTCACGGTTTGTTTATGCCATCTGCCATTAAACCAAAAAGAAGGAACTCACGTGTGACATCTCTGTTTGATGTCAGGTAAGTAAATAAGCCGTGAGGTCACACGTATAGACGTAATCTACATAGATATGAAATCGCATCGCTGCAATAGACGTTTATTTTGAAAATCACCGGGCATTTTACACTAAAACCGAGTGTGATTTCCTGTCTAGCCCTTTTTAACTGCAGAAATTGACGCATCCCAGAAGTGGCTCGCAGAAAAAATAGAACCCAATCCTATCTTTAGCGGCGCAGCTTGCCGCTTCTGGGACGTGTCTGAAAATTGCCGCGTTGTGGCTGGTTTGTGACACCCCCATAGACTATAATGGATTGTATTTGAAGCGGCGACCTTCCACTGCCATTCTGTGATGCTGATTCTTCCAGTGTGCAGTAGGGGTCATGACAACTCTGAGGGGGGTGAAGGTTTTGTAACTCATTGGTTTAGGTGTAATTAAAGCTTGACATTATGATTAAATAGATTTTGATTGACAGGTAGCATTAGCCAACAGAGCTAGCATTAGCAGCTAGCTCCGCAGAACGCCTCAGCCTCACGTTAAAACTCTGTGCTTGATCATCAGTTACGTCCTCTGTACTATTCACATCTGTTCAAGCAGGCATATTCACTTTAGAGATTTTAAATGACTTTAGTTCTTAGGCACTGCCTATAACTGTTATATTAGTGTTTGTTTTTAAATGTTCTTACCGGTATTTCTGTTTTATGTCTGTGAGGTGACCTTGGGTTTTAGAAAGGCCCTTAACATCTTGTTATTATTTTTACTATTCATGTTCGGATTTTAAATCCTTTTTCATGTTTTAAATCATGTTCTTGAGCCAGTTTGTGCTAAAATGACCTTTACAGGGTTAATGAAATGTCACTCAGACCCCCACCGCCATCTGTGGCCAGAATACCACACTTGCAACTTCAGAGTGGCGGTCCGGTCCCTGTTGGACTTAGTAAAGTGGAGCTGACATGCCTGGTGCTGCAGTCTGCTTCCAGCATGTTTCCTGCATGTTTTAGATAATGAACACAGCTGATTTGTTTGATTTAGTGATGAACCGCTCCTGTAGACACTAATGAAGGCTGAGGAGACATCTCAGCAGTTAGATTAAGGTGTTAGAATGACGAACGCACAGCGAGGAGATAAGTTTCATTTTTGCTTTTCACTAACGGACACTTGGGGGTGCATTTAACATAACGCTGCTTGGTTAAAAATGGGTTGAAATACGACGTGTTGGTAGGCAGACCCACCAGAAAAGGTCTACTCTTCCTGCTGTCATGGTGAAGAACTGCTTCTCAACGCTGACACACCAACAGAGAGTAGAAAAGGAAAGTGTCTCCATCAATACGTCAGTGTTTGAGTGCAAACTTGCAGCAGAATAAACTAGGCTCAAGACCTGGGGCCTCATTTATCAACCGTACTTACGTACAGATCTGTGCGTATTTCGTGCGTGGGAACGATTTTACGCATTGTGTGGTATTTACCAATTTGTACTTGTGCGTGAAAATGTTCCTAAATATAAGTACAGCTCTGACCGTGCGTAGGAACAGCATCTAGTGGCAGAACAAGGGAACCGCAATTCTGACGGTCTCAGTGATCCACGCGTGTTCCTCATCCACTAATTATTTACACAATAAATAATTATTTTGGTGGATTATTATTATTGGAGCAAAAACACCCGTGACCCACGGGAATCTGACGTTGTAGAACGGCTGATTTCGTGTTATTTTGTAATCACAATGTTTACTCTTCCCATTTTATGATGTTTTAAATCATTTTGAATTTATTTATCTATTATGTTTTAATTTAATTTAATTATTTTGACCTTGGGAAGCGCCCCGTGGTTTTTCTTGAGATTTGCTACATAAAAGATTGCTTCTTCTTATTCTTATTTATTATTGGAGGATTTAGCAGAGCAGAGTGCACTCCGGAGGGAACGGCTCTTCCGTGAGCGCAGCGCACTGATCCGATTCCAGTCCAGATTCTATTTTACAAATAAAAACCTTCAGAACCTCCTCTGCTCCCTGAGTGTGTCCAGTGCTTCGATCTCGCTGTCAATAAAGTTTTTCTTTTTTGTCCGGGAAGAACCCAGGGAATCCCCTCCCGATCTGAGGACGTAGTGTGACCAAATATGGTTAATTGAGGGCGTTTCTGTATGTAAATGACGTTAAACTGGCACGAGCTCCTGCAAGCGCACAGGTGGGATTTATCATCAGACGATTGCGGAGGAACATGCGTACGAGAGGCCACCGCATGTTTCATAAATCAGGACATTGACTGTTCGTACACACATTCTAAATTTCATCCGTAGGAGGGAATATAGGAACGTTTCTAGGAACGTTTGATAAATGAGGCCCCTGGATTGTTCAGAACAGAATTTTTCTTCAAAAGATCTGAGCTATCATGTTAAGCTTCATCGCCTCCGTTTTACAGAAACCACAAGAGCACAAAGCAGAATTCGGTTATATTTATTCACATTCTGCAGTTTGAATTTACATGGACTAGATCAGAAGTTAACAGGATGCAGGAACGGATTTCCTGGTTGTCTTCTGTTTGGTCGTCTGGAGGAGAACCAACTGTCCTAGACCTCCCAGCAAGGCCGGTACACCCGTCCCACCATGCACCTCATGGTGTCCCTCCTCAGGATGGGGATGTTCAGCTGTTGTCCGCCCTCTCTGTGTTCCATCAGCTGGCTGCTATCATCAACCCTCCGCTTGTAGATGGACAGTCCATTCTGCAGCACTCGCAGGTCCCTCCAAATGCTGGGGTCAGCGGCGACGACGATCACCCTGGGCACCCGAGCTTTGGTCACGGCGGACAGATCCACGTCGCCGAGGCTGTTTTCTGTTGCCTCGTCACTCAGCAGAGAGTTGAACGCTTCCTGCTCCAGGGATACGTCTTCGGTTTTACCCATGGCTAACGCCACAGACAGTGCGTCGTACTTGAGCAGGAGAGCTGCAGCAAAGATGACCGACATGAGTGACTGTCTCATGGTGGAAGTCTTCCAGGAGAGCAGAGGTGTTGGCTAGACGGGATGAATCTCCTTCCAGAAGTCTTGCTTCGCTGCTCTGACTTCGTATCGCCGGGTTTTTATACCGTCTCAGACTCACTGAACTAGCCACGTCTCGTTTGTCATTAGCACTTCGTCTTTTGTTTGCAGGAACCAAAGAACAGTTGGGTACAGCTCTAGCTGTCTTCAAGTGTGTTGTTTTGCCGCTAAGTTAATTAAAATCTCTGTGGGGACGGCTCATCTTAGACACTTGACAGCAGAACAAATAGAAAGTCATGGAACAAGAGGAAAAGATTAATCCGGATTACTTCCCTTTAAAACAACGAGGACGGACACCCCAGCCGGGAGGCTCTCGATGTGTCCGACACTTGATCATAAAATCTGTTTTTGCAGGACATTGTTGCAGTGACATTCAAGAAGGGATAAAACCTCGGCTTAGTGACTAAACAAACAAATGGTTATCAGAACGTGTCTTTGTGGCAGCAGCTTGTTGTTGACGTGGACAGTTGGGACTGATCCTGAGGGTTTGAACTTCGGCTTCATCGCACGTTAACTACGACACGTCAAACCGAATTATGGTGCCGTCATTATATCGGCTGAATTAATAGAAAATCTAGTTGTTAAAACTATTGTCTAATGTTAATATAACAGTTTTATAATAAAATATGTGACGTTTTATGAGTTTAAGTTGTTTTACGTTGAAGTTGTGATGAAAAAGCGAGTCAGCACAGATGGAAAGGCATCTTGTGTATCATTAGAGACGACTGGACATACATTCATTTGGGTATTTGGTGTATGGAGGCCATAGTGAGATGCCTGAAAGACGACTAGAATCCTTGCCTTTTGATTGGCTCCTCTAGGCCGTGACCTAGAGGGCAGAACCCATAGACATGAATACGTAGACGCCCCATTGGGCACTGGAGAGCGTAACAGCGTCGCCGCCATATTGGATGGGTCTGCTCGTTCTCCAAAATCAATGCAGGATGGGCAACTATGCTCGTTTTTATGTAGCGTACAGTTGCAGCAACAGTACTATTGAAAACAGATCACGTGGGATTACTATTGACTTTTCTAGCCTACCTAATGGAATTTTATATTTTATTTTGTTTAATTATGCTTATATTTTAATTATCATACCATACCATGTGTCTGATTTTGTGAAAAAGCTTGATAAAATGTGTTTTTAGCTGGGCAATGGCAGTGAATGAGTTAAAGCTCAGGTTCACGGAGAACTTGTTTTTGAAATATGATCCGTCACTCTGAGTTTAACATGCAGGCTGAACATGAAAATAATCTTCTACCCCTATTTCCTGCATTAGCCGCTAATCGAAAGTAGACAGGGAAACGCTCGGATTGGAAAAGCCAGTGACAATTGAGTCATGGACTCACCCATCTTGACTCACGACGGGGAAGGCTGTTGTTGGTTTAGCGTCCAGGAAACAGCAGAGAACGTCTCAGCTAGTAGAAGCTAACCGTTAGCATTACCAACTCCACCACACAGCAGAACTCCTCCAGGCTTGTGTTATTTGTGGAGATAAAACATCAACGTTGCAGAGCAAACAGAGTCAGTGGTAGAGTCGTGTTGCTGTTAGCCAATCAGAGGAGAGATGTCCACATATCAGGAAGTAAGACTCCAGATCCTGTCATCTTCTTCACCCTACTTCTTTAATAACTTCAACTTCCTGAAACAGGAGCGCCAGAGCTTTTCTCCCATAGAGATTGACTCACAAGAGACCACTGCAAATGTGTTGAAAAACAAGTGAACTTGGTCTTTAAGAACTATTATAAATTTTCCTGTGGCAGCTGGTAGGTGAAGAAATGTCTTGGTGGGGCTATGTGTGAAAAGATTTCCCCTCTTAGTCCATTATAAACATTCAAATGAACAGTTGGAAAATGACAAAATTCCACAAATAATCAATTCATTATTTTCTCCAAATAAACAGTTTTACAGATAGTCAGCTATCACATTTACAGATAGATTAGACCATAATATTAACAGATAAAACTGACAGCAGCTTAAAGTGAAATTTAGCAGAAAGGAGCTGTTTTAAGATGTCAGCTACGTGGTCAAACTAGCCGTTAGCGTATCAATACTGATGGATCTGAACAGAAGCTGTTCTGGAAGCTATCATCAGTGACTGTTCAACAGAAACGACCTTAAAAACAGCAGAATTTTGTAGATGTCTTGGAAATCTTTTTCATTAACGTCTGTTTCCATCTTCATTCATGTCATGCCAACAATGTGGAGGAAAATTAGCATTTCTGTGTTGATTGTTTTTTGGTTAGGCCGTGCCATCTTCAAACACTTCTTCTGAATGCTCGGATATTTTAAGAAAAGTGTCAAATAGAGAAAATAATAAATGCATTTGTTAAAAGCAGCCTCAGATGAAACAAATTAAATGATGCAGATATTTCTATTTATTTATTTTTGACTGTTGGGGCCGTTTTAAACCATAGGTAGATGTGTTTGCTGCTCCTGTTGTCAAACACAATAAAAAAAACTCCAACAGACATTTTTAGTCTTGAAAATGTTATTTATTCTTGTTTTCACATTACATAGAGGTGGGGACATAGACAAAAAACACCCTTAATGCACTTCAACCATTGGGTCTAAATGAAGACAGATGTATGTCTTTTTATGAAAATCTTTTACACCTTGCTTTATGATGGTTTTGTAGCCTGATGTTTGCAATGTTTGGATCTATAAGTTAATGTGAACATTTAAGGAGGAAATGCCTTTTAAAAACTACTGTTATGAGTTATTTGATGACTCTGGGACTTCATTTCCCATGATACCCAGCGACAGCCGCTCACAGGTGTTTTACATCAATTAAGGCTAAAGATCTGATTGTTTGTGTGAACATGAACTACTCCTGATGAAGGTCTTCTGACCAAAAGCTGGAGATTAAAACTCCTTTACTGCAGATAGAAGTGTGCAGATTTTTTCCTTTTTGATATACTTATTATTTTTTTATTAAAGCCCCAGTGTGTAATATTTTTACCTGTTTACTACCAAATTCTGTGCATCCAGTGCACAAACTTGTCCTTTTTCATTAATATTTCTCACCAACATCAATTCTAAATATTCCTCTCAGCTTCAAATTTTACATTTTTAATACATAAATTGTGGTCGACGCTCCATGGTCATCCTCCAACTTGAAATACGGTAGCTATTTAGGGACATATGAGCTCCACGTTACGCGTTTGCACTATGACTGTAAACTGAAAGAAACAGCATAGCGTCTGACAATGCAACTAAGAAGAGATTTAAAATGTATCAACTTAGCACATAAATATTAAATAATTTATGCATAAATCCTTAAAGGGAACTCAGGAAAATACTTGAATGTTATTGGGGGCGGTCTTTACCATGTTTTATTAATGTAAATATTACATTATGTGATATTCACAAAGGAATCAAATCTTTTGAATAACTCATTAAAGCAGCATTCCGCAACTTGCATTTATATGGTCTCTGTCGCCCTCTAGAGGCTTGCTGCGTAACGTCACTGTCCTAAAACCAAATCTCTCTCTCTCTCGGGCATAAGAGGCATGTTTACATTCCTAATGTCAGGCAAAACAACGAAAACAAACTTTTCCACCTCCACACATTGAATAAATAGTTTTATCAGGACTGTATAACAACTTTATGCCCGACCAAACACAATAACCCTGGTGAAATCATTTATTACTTACCTAGCCATTAGCAGCACGGCTAGGTTAGAGTCCGTAGTTCATGCTGTTCTTTCTAAAAGAGCTCTCCAGCGAGGAAAAGACGGCCCAATAATAACTCTGGTCTTTGCTCTTGCTCTATTACGTTCTTCTTTTCTTTTCCTAGATTCCTCTGATAAGGGATTTCTAGCATTCTTTGGTGAATCTGCCGCTGCTACAGCGAGTCTACGCTATACAATTATGGCAAGCCAAAGGGATTAAACAAATGCGCGTTCTAAACTCGCATTATGTTCGCCAAAACGCTCGTTCAAGACGCGCGTTTTGGCGGACATAATGCTCGCTTTAGAACACGTGAGTTTTTGCCCCCTTTGGCGTCAAAACGCACGTTCAAAACGCGCATTTTGGCAGACATAACGCGCGTTTAGAATGCACGCTTTTTTTTTATCCCTTTGGCTTGCCATATTCTGCCATAAAACGAAACCCAGTCAGTACATCCAGTGGCTACCCGAAGCACAAAAACTGTATAGTGCAGTAAACAGACGTGGGACCCCCCAACACTATCACAGGTATGAAAATGAACATAATAGATAATACTATGATGCCAAAACTTTACAATAAAGCATAATTTTAAGGTGTAAAAGTTGCGGAATGTTGCTTTAAAATCAACGATGAGAACCATTTAGTTTGTGTGTCACTAACGCTTCGTGCACACCCCCCCTTCAAAGCTGCCTTCAAAGACCCACAAGTCTCATCATTATATTTATTGTCTTTTTTTTTCAATTTTCATCAAGAATCAGAAAAATAAATGTGCACAAATACGTGTTGCTGTATCTCCCGGCTCTATGCAGAAATAAAAACAGATTTTGCTGCTTTTTTTTTTATTGAGCTGCTGTTAGGTAGCTGAGTGATTAAATTCCAGCTCTTTTTCCTATTAGGATGCTAACTGTCCAAATGTTTGTTGTTGCATCAGCTGATTCTTAATCTATGGCCCATTTTCTTTATTCCATTAATGTCAGACGAGTGTTTTTAGGTTGTTTTGCACAAAGTTAATCAGATGTGTGTTCCATCACCTCACAACTGCTAATGAGTCTGAACGCTCCTGTGCAGGCTGATGATGAAAGCCAAACCCTGCTGCTGCTCCTGTTAGTTATTCAAGGATGTTTGTGGCAGAGGGTTTGAGGAGGTCGGGGGGGTCGGGATGTGGCTGCAGGGGGAGATGAAAGTAAAGACATGAAAGCTGCTGTTATTTAACTTTATCATAAGGTGGCGACCTCCCAGAGGAAGTCACACGTCCCAAAGTGGCGGCACATCCTTAAACGCAGGAAGAGATTTATCCCTCATCAATTCATCTGCCGAGAAGCTGGTTGCCATGGAGATGGCCAGTCAACATGTAGTCTCAAAGCGCTGCAAAAATAAAAACAGCTCTGTGTGTGTGTGTGTGTGTGTGTGTGTGTGTGTGTGTGTGTGTGTGTGTGTGTGTGTATGTGTGAGAGAGAGAGAGGGGCAGGACTAAAAACCCTGCATAATGTTTTTAAATCATAAGACAGAAATGTGAAGGACGGGATTCTGGAGGATCTGATCTGAACTTACACCATGGCGCTGGATGGAGGAGATGTTGCTCTACCCTCAGGATGAAGAAAATGTTGCTCCACCCTCAGGATGAAGAAGACGTCGCTCCAGCCTCAGGATAAAGAAGACGTCGCTCCACCCTCAGGATGTTTATGTTTACAGCGTTTTAGAAAAGCCTCAGATGCACCAGGAGGGTTTGGACCCTTGTAACGATGTGTTGCTTCTTCAGAGACCTGAAGACAAAACTTCCATCAGTTCAGTTTCAAGCACACATTATAATAAGCAATAGTTTTAATTCAGTATTTTTTTTTTATTCTGAACATTTTCTCTTTATTTTTGCATACTGCAATCAAATTTAAAAATTGTTTCAGTTTTAATTGTGTTATCCCCCACTCTGATTAAAAAAAGTGTGTGACCATAATTATGACTTAGTTATTCCATAATTATGAGATACTCTCATAATTATGGGATAACTAAGTCAAAATTATGGTCACACACATCTTTATTTATTATTAACTATATTATTTTTTGGACGCCTCCCTGGTGAGGTTTTCCGGGCACGTCCAACTGGGAGGAGACCTAAAGGAAGACCCAGGACACGCTGGAGGGACTATGTCTCTCGGCTGGCCAGGGAACACCTTGGGATTGCCCCGGAGGAGCTGGCCCAAGTGGCTGGAGAGAGGGAAGTCTGGGCCTCTGCTTAGGCTGCTGCCCCCACGACCCCACCTCGGATAAGTGGAGGAAAATGGATGGATATTATTTTTAATCAGAGTGGCAGGAATGGGCTTCCGTAGATTTCTGTATAAAGGTAATTAATAAATATTTACTTGTGGTTTCCTGAATTGTCTCACCTTGGAAACAGAACTTTTCCATCCTTCATGACTGATAAGCTAACAGCTAGTATTTTTTTTGTCAGTTTCACATCAAGAAGAAGAAATATTGTGAACTTCCTGCCAGACGGGACCTCTGGATGCACAGGAAGTGCTACATTTAGAAGGCATTAAGCTCCTCTTGTTCCACATGTTCCCACCAGAGCTCCTAACGCTGCATGTTTGGTTCCTAGAGATCCTAAAAGTTAGCCTAGTGAACTAGACCAAATTCTTGCTTTGCAGAGTTTGGTCTAGGCACGCTTCATAGGAACCCTCGCAGCCTGTGGCTGTCCAATCACAGCTCGCTATAGTTTTGGTTGGGCCAATCACAGCGCTCTATATTTTGGGCCAATCACAGAGCGGGAGTAGCCGATGACGTCAGCGCTGCGGCCGCGAACCCAAGCAACATGGCGGCAACTCAGGAAGCACGTTGGTTTGAAACGGCTTTGTCATCAACATTGGATTATTTAGACTCCAACGTGCGTAAGTCTGTCTGATATACTTAGCGGCTTCTTATTTTTATCAAACAAAGTAGTGCAATGTCCCAGTACACCTGATATTCACATGTTTTTATACAAAAACGACAGAAATCATTGATGTTAGACGCCATTAAAGCCTCCCGCTTTTCCGTCGCTGTGATTACGTCACGTTGTTCGTTACTCTGATTGGTCCTAGCGCTATCCAATTGCATGCTGACATTTTGAAAGACAACCGTAGATCCCGCCTCACGACTGAGAGCCGTCAATGGTTCGTGGCCAGACTATATATTCACATATATAGGATGGCTTGCCAGGCTACCTAAAAGTAGAACGGGAAGTAAAACTTTTAGTTCTCAGGCTCCTCTTGTGGAACCAGTTTCCATCCCTATGGCAGACACTGACTACCTTTAAGACCAGGTATCAGACTTTCCTCACTGACAAATCTTCTAGTCAGGGTTAGCTTGAGTTCATCCCTTTGGTTATGCTGCTATAGGCTTAGACTGCTGGAGGACATACTGACCACTTTCCACACTCTGCTACTCTCTTCTACCACCACTCTCTAAATGCATTATTTCCTGTTATTTCAGCTGTTAACTTTATTTTCTCTCTAAGTGTTTTTCTCCCCAGAAGAAGCTACACTGGTTCTGCTGAGCTGTGGTGGCCTCATGGAGGGGGCCATCGGCTGGCACACTGCTGCCAACCACTTAACATTCTCCCTCTCCTGATATTACATCTTACTTTCTTTAACATAGAATGTGCTACTATTAGTTCACCTATTGAATTAATTATAGATTCACACCATCTAGAGTCCTAGAACCCCCCCCCCCCCCCCCCCCCCCCCCCCCCCCCCCAGGTGCTTTACAACATAATCAGTCATTCATCCATTCGGCAGCCTCGCCTCTGTCAGTGAGCCCCAGGGCAGCTGTAGCTATGATGTAGCTCATCACCACCAGTGTGTGAATGTGTGTGTGAATGGATGAATGATACACTGTAGTGTAAAGCACTTTGGAGTCCTCTGACTCTGAAAGGCGCTATACAATAGCGGGTAATTTATCATTTAACTCCTCTGCCACCGTCGCCCCGGACTCTGTTCCTCAGTTTCTCCAACTGGTGAAGAAAAGCCATTAAATCCTTTGAACATATTGAAAAAGAAGAGACTCAGCGAAGTCCCCCCCCCCCCCCCCCCCCCCCCCCCCCC
>SSNS01000015.1:3809823-3998380 GCA_006937985.1 Aphyosemion australe | reverse complement strand
ATTCCAGCACAGCAGTTGGCTCCATATGTCGGTTTGTAATCATCAGCACCATGTTGTGATATTTGTTCCAGGGCATGCTGCAGCTCGTGTGGCGTTAGCAGCCAGCGTAATCACAGATTGCTGTGAAGTTATGGGTGGACACCTATTAGTTTTGCATGTCACATTTAACGACATCCACAAAACATTGAGTCAGTTTCTGGCGCTCGGCGCTGAGGGGTGTTTACAGACGCTCCGGCTGTCTGACAGCCACAGCTCCACTCGCTGTTCCTCAGCAACAGAACCAGCGGTTTGCTTCTGCGGTTCATATCCACGGTAACAAGCACCTAGTGTTATATTTAGCAGGGTTTGTATCACGCTGGTGTGGATAAACACAATGATTCAGCAAGGTTACTGAGCAAATAAAAGGATCGTCAGCTTGCTTATCTTTTATTATTCCACCATCTCTGACATCAGAAATCAGCCGTCTTTTGTTGCCAAGTATGTTCGCACACTCAGGGAATTTTCTTCAAGCTTATATGCAAGAACAACATGCAGATTGCCTTCATCTTTAACAGCCAGCAGCTTTCTGATTTGGACCAATATTGATCACAGCTACTAGGTGTTAATGAAAACTAGAAAAACACAGAAATCTTCATTATGAGCCGTTCAGCTAATTTAGTCTTTACCTAAAAAAACGTCAGTTTAGGTAAATCTGATTTATGCATTCAAGCGTGTTTATTTTCTGCATCATCTCATAAAAAGAAAAAAGAAAACCCAACAGAGGGCGATGGTTGGACGGGTCGATCAGCAGATGGACACAAATGAATTTTTCTAGACGATGCACTGACCATGTGTTATCTTTTTGCACGTTAATTGCACCTCCTGGGACAATTAACCCACGACCGTCACCTGGACATCAGAGCCTCTGCTCCTGAGTTCACCTGTAGATGTTTAGTCTTTACTTTATCTGAAGGAATCTTTTCTATAAGAATCTGAGAGGATTGTGATTCTGAGCTTCATGAGGTGTGACCCTGCTACAGATACAGCAACTGCTGCAGGAAAGTCAGCTCAAAAATCCATCTGGACGGGCGGGTGGATGAGTTCTGTGTTTTTACTACTGAATTGTTTTTAATCGTGGTATCTGATATCAAATGTGTGACGTCATCAGTGTGCTCACTCATCAGAACTCCCCGCCCACGTGTCTGGGTGATGTATGCATAGATGCCTTGTCTGCCTCCTTGTATTTGATTCAGGAACATCATTATGGTCCAGAGAGCGGATCCCTCACATGGGAATGAAGCTCATTTAAAGAAAAGCTGCTGAAGAAAAAGGTGTCTCCCAAAAGTAGGTTTCCACATCAGCTTAGTCAGTCACCTGATCTGAACGGCATTAAATTAGCCTCCGAGAACAAAGTAAAGAACCTCGGTGTAATCTTTGACCAGGACATGTCATTCAAATCCCACGTTAAACAGGTTTGTAGGATTTCCTTCTTCCACCTTCGGAATATTGCTAAAACTAGAAGCATCCTTTCAGGAGTGATGCTGAAAAACTGGTTCATGCATTTATTACCTCAAGACTGGATTACTGTAAGTCATTACTATCAGGATGTCAGATGGAGTGAGTGACTTGGTTCTCTCTGTCGTCCTGTGTTGTTCTCTCTGGTGATTATTGTTGCATTGTTCTAAAAATGTCTGATTAGAACTGAGCATGGTGAACGTGGGCTGTGGTTTGCAGTGCAGCTGTTTATTTGAACTCATAAATGAGTGAATAAACACTATCATGAGCTCTTTTGTCTTTGTGTTTATATATAGATATAGATCCACAGGAACAAGATCAAAATCAAAAATAGCACTGTGGAGAGTGTTAACATCTTAATTTTGAGTTCAATTAATGAAAAGTCAAACCAAACCACAGTGTTTAATATATTTACACATTGTTACAATCAGCTCTCAGAGTAATAAAGGCCAAACTTTTTAACTACCGGTAATAAAACCAAATAAATATTTACCTGTTTTTAGAAATGTCTACATCAAGGACAACAAAGTTGTATTTTTAATAGAGGTGGGACTCGATTAAAAAATTAATCTAATTAATTAGAGGCTTTGTAATTAATCTTGATTAATCGCATTTTAATCGTTCAAAAAAATTTGCCCTGAAAGCAATTTTTTTAAATGAAAAATAATGAGACAGAGAATCAAACAATAGTCATTGACATTAATTTTGTAAACACAAGCTCTTTTAATCTTAGCCGTGATCTCCAGCTTTCGCTGGAGCAGTTCGCAGCCGAGTGTGAAGCAGGTGGGATGAGAATCAGCTCCTCTAAATCCGAGACCATGGTCTTGAGTCGGAAAAGGGTAGAATGCCTTCTGCAGGTCAGGGACGAGGTCCTGCCCCAAGTGGAGGAGTTCAAGTATCTCGGGGTCTAGTTCACGATTGAGGGAAAGATGGATTGGTGCTGCGTCTGCAGTGATGCGGGCGTTGTACCGGTCTGTCGTGGTGAAGAGAGAGCTGAACCAGACGGCAAAGCTCTCGATTTACCGGTCGATCTACGTTCCTACCCTCACCTATGGTCACGAGCTTTGGGTAGTGACCGAAAGAACGAGATCACGGATACAAGCGGATGAAATGAGTTTTCTCTGCAGGGTGGCTGGGCTCTCCCTTAGAGATAGGGTGAGAAGCTCGGTCATCCTGGAGGGGCTCGGAGTAGATCTGCTGCTCCTCCACATTGAGAGGAGCCAGTTGAGGTGGCTCGGGCATCTGGTCAGGATGCCTCCTGGACGCCTCCCTGGTGAGGTTTTCCAGGCACGTCCAACCAGGAGGAGACCCAAAGGAAGACCCAGGACACGCTGGAGGGACTATGTTCCTCATCTGGTCAGGGAACGCCTTGGGATTCCCCTGGAGGAGCTGGCCCAAGTGGCTGGAGAGAGGGAAGTCTGGGCCTCTGCTTAGGCTGCAGGTCCCACGACCCGACTCCAGATAAGCAGATAAAAATGGATGGATGGAAGCTCTTTTAATTTCTAAAAAAATGCTTTTAAATTGTATTTCAATTCAAAACAGGAGAAAAATATATATATATATCACTGGCAAAAATAGGACAGACCTAAAAGTACAATACTATTTTAAGTACAATTTGATAATGGTATTGTCTTTAAAATAATAATAATAATGGGTTGATAGAATGTGTGTGCAATTTAATTTGATTTAGCATCATTAGAGACAGAAATGAAGGCAAAAACATGAAGAGGGATTTCTGATCACTCATTTGATGGTATGGTTGTGTTTGGAGCACATAGAAAAGGTTTACATGGTCTTGTAGGTTCTGAGCTTTCTTTAGAGGTGCAGCTTGACTAGATTGATATTTAAGGCTGCTAAACTTCAACATCCCCCAGTTGGGGGACCCTCGGGCTTAAAGGGTTAAATGTTTTTGAACGCCTTATTTTTTTCTAATTAATTAATCATAATTACCGCGTTAAATTCCCAAGCTTCTACATTATTTTTATAGTTTTTCCTTTAATTTGCTGCTGGTTCAGACACCAAGACATAATGAATTAAAACCATTTATTTAGAACTTGTACAACATGCTAAACATTTTCTTATCACACTGGTACAAAAGAAATACGCTGCTTTCAGGGTTAGACCAGCATAATAAAATGCATCATTCATTTCCATCAGCAATAATGAACTTTTTTAATGTAATGTCCCTTTTTCCTTCTGCGATCAGGTTGCTTAGTAACCTTAGTGAAGTACCACAGCTTGAATAAATGTATGTTGTGGCCATTTTCACTTCTTTTCTGATATCTCTTCTGTTTGTCCAGGCAGAGGCAAGAGATTCGTGAGTTTTCGTTCAGGAATGATAACCAGATTATTATAAGGACCCTGGCAAACCCCAAAACTTAGTAGAATAAATAAACTAATATATTCCACTTCCTGTACATAACAGGAATTAATCCTAAAAGTCAGATTTGTGAAATTTGTATATCTCTAATGTATCATCACATTCCTGTTCATCCTCTGCTTCGCCTGGATCATCTTTAAAAGTCTAAAAAATATGTTCAGATCCATTTTATATGCAAAGCGGCTATATTAAAAATAATCTCCATCTCACCCTCTGTGGGTGGTCTCATCCTTCCAAACTTGGGTCCTCTACCAGAGGCCTGGGAGCTTGAGGGTTCTTCAGTATCTTAGCTGTTCCTAGAACTGCACTTTTCTGGACTGATGTCTGATGTTGTTCCTGGGATCTGCTTTAGCCACTCCTCCAGTTTGGGGGTCACTGCCCCCAAGTGCCCCAATTTGATCTCCAGTTCTTCTTTGAGGCCCTGGTGCTTCTCTAGTGTCTCTTGTTCCTTTTTCCTGATGTTGCATCACTTGGTGTTGCCACATCAACCACAACGGCTGTCCTCTGTTGTTTGTCCACCACCACAATGTCTGGTTGGTTCCATCACCATTTTGTCGGTCTGGATCTGAAAGTCCCACAGGATCTGGGCTCGCTCGTTCTCTACCACCTTAGGGGGTGTTTCCCACTTTGACCATGGGGCTTCCAGTCCATACTCTGCACAGATGTTCCTGTACACTATGCCAGCCACTTGGTTGTGGCGTTCCATGTCTGCTTTCCCTGCCAGCATCTTCCACCCTGCAGTTATGTGGTGGATTGTCTCAGGGGCCTCTCTGCATGGCCTACACCTTGGGTCTGGTCTGGTCTGGTCTGGTGTGGTAGATCTGGGCCTCTGTTGCTCTGGTGTTCAGGGCCTGGTCCTGTGCAGCCATGATGATGCCTCTGTGCTGTCCTTCAGACCAGCTCTTTCTAGCCATTGGTAGAATTTCTGGATATCAGCCACTTCAGTTATCTGTTGGTGGTTCATCCCATGTAGGAGTTTGTCCTGATGGTGTTTCCAGCACCTCCTCCTCTGTTCGCCATTGTCTGAGACATTCACTGAGCACGTCATCTGTTGGGGCCTTGTCCTTGATGGATCTTGAATGTTTCATCCTGGACAGTGGCTCTCACACTCACTAGTCCTTGGCCTCCTTCCTTACGGCTAGTGTACAGTCTTAAGGTGCTGGACTTGGGATGGAACCCTCCATGCTTCTGTCTTAACATCTGTGGTCTGTATTTCTTCCTTGGCTGGCAGGGTGTGGTTGTTTATTATATATAATAATGAGGGCGATGGTGGCAGAGGGTGGTTAAGTTCCCGCCCTGCAATCGAGAGGTTGCAGGTTTTGCGCCCCACTCAGTCTGTCACTGTCGTTGTGTCCTTGGGCAAGACACTTAACCCACATTGCATGCTGGTGGTGGTCGGAGGGACTGGTGGTGCCAGTGTATGGCAGCCTCACCTCCATCAGTGTGCCCCAGGACAGCTGCAGCTACGATGTAGCTCATCACCACCAGGGTGTGAATGTATGGGTGAATGACTGTGTTGTAAAGTGCCTTGGGGGGTTCTTCTAGGACTCTGGAAGGCGCTATATCAAATACAGGCCATAAATCACATTATTTTAATTCCTGCTCCATGTTTATTGGGCAAGATTCCTTAGAGGATTCTGGTCCAGTACATTGTAAAAGAAAAGTGATGAAATAGACCAAAATATTCTACAGTGCCTGGAGCAAACTGGGCTGGAGCTCATTCTGGAAAGAACCTGTAACTCTCCAGTGTGTACACACTTTTCTGTCTTCCTGCAAACTAGTTTCACTTGAAAAGTCATTCAGATTTTAAACTGATGCACACTGGGGCTTAAAGAAGTTTAATCCTTGGACATAATCATAATCTCAATAAACTTTTTAGAAAAATGTGATGAAATATGCCTGAACCTATGCATATGTGGTGTGTGTGTGTGTGTGTGTGTGTGTGTGTGTGTGTGTGTGTGTGTGTGTGTGTGTGTGTGTGTGTGTGTGTGTGTGCACGCGCTTAAATTGTCTAGAAATAACTAATGGGAGGATCTTTGTTGACATATTTTTTCATCGTTGTGCGCATGCGGGTTTACGGGCGAAATCCCCAAAATATAAACACTTTAACGTCTAAAGACAGGAGGAGGGTTAGAGAGAAGCTTAAAATCTGTAATGAAGACAAAAATAAAGTTATTTAAAGCCTGTTTGAGCTCTGGGATGACAGAAAACGTTGGTCCGATTCGCCGGTGTTTTCTCCACAACGCTGCTGGGGAGACATTTATTCCTATTCAACAGAAAGTCCTGGACCCTTCACTCATGAACAGTTAAAGGCTTTCAAACGTCTGGAGGTCTACGATTATTGTGTTTCAAGGAAAGTTTGGCTGAACTATTCTGCAAAACAGGAAGCCGTGGATTAGAGGTTTTAGTCTGAACCATGTCAATGTGTACCATAAATCTTTCATCAGTCGATCCTGTTTCCTGTTTGTTTGTTTTTTTTTGTAATATTTATATATTTATTTTTATTATTATATATATATATTTTATATATTTATTTTGTTATTATATTTTATTTTATTTATATATTTTTTATTTATATTTATTTTATTATTTATATATATATTTATTTATATTATTTTTTATTTTTATATTATTTTTTATATTTTTCCTCCATCAGGACAGTTCATTACTCCTACAAAGAGTAATGAACTTTTTCTTAATGAAATTGTTTATTTTTCTTTTTTGTTTTATAAAAGTAGATTTGAATTAAACTTTGGTGACCCACCTCAGGCTTGACATGATAAATTTGTAATGTTTTTATTTTTTTATTTTATGTTAAATCATGTTTAAAAAAATTTCTATCTGTCTGTCTAGCTAGCTATACATTTAGCATGATTAGAGCTTGTTAGCATGAAAACATTTATTAAATTAACTCATTTATACACATTTCTCGTGTGTACAGTGGTAAATAAATGATAATAAACGTATACTGTTTCAGTGTGTGCCTACTTTGTGCATTTAAATGAAGTTGAAACGGTAACAAATCGTATTTTCCCCTAAAGCTAATGCCCAGCTGGACACAGCTAACCCCGTTGCCATGGCAACAGCTGGCCAGATTGTTTCTGTGTACGTCACGTGAGCTGAGAGAGGCTAGAAACCGTGTCGAACTCGCCATAAACAGCTAGGATCTGCTGCCACTTCTGTCTGGATAGTTACTTTACTCAGTGTTGGTAGGTTTATTCTTCACATAATGACCGAGCAGACAAACGCAGCAGCCGGAAAATGTTTTCCGCGCTACGTGGTTGAAGAGGTAAGTTTTTAGCTAATTTACCCGACTATTAGCTAACGTTAACAGTCAAAAACACAACCTGAAGATAAAACCCTCAGGCTTAAACTCGAGGTTGTATCAGCTGCACTGTTAACTCTTTACCAAAACTCTGGTCAAAGTTTTAAATAATTATCTGTGTGAGTCACCAAAATAAAAGCTTCATTTGAGCCCTAGCCTACCAGAAATAGTTACTTTACCTGAACTGTATTTCGCAGGTACATTACATAAAACACTATCAGATATCACATCAATGATAAAACTAATAATAAATAAAGAGTTGAACACAAAATTAATATTTGTAAGTTTTTAAATTGAAAACTACAAGCACATGTTTTGCATGACTAATTGGTTTATCAGTTATTTTGCATTTCATTAAATAAAGATTTAATGATATCTGTTTTTCCTGTAATATTGAATTATTAGAATATTGACCTGTTTCACAATAATTCATCCAGTAGCATGATACAAGGTCCAATTAATTTGTATTTGATGCAATTACAAATATAATGCAATATAAGTGAGAGTGATACATAATAAATTATAACAATAACTTTAAAATATAAAGCATAGAGGAGGGGAGGTGTTTATGTCCCCCAGGTCGACCCAGGACATCCTGGAGGGAGTATACCTCCAGGTCGGCCTGGGATCACCTCGGAGTCCCTTGCTACCCCTCGCTTAAGGGGTATAAAACCTTAATAAATATAGCGACAGAGTTGCTAATTTGGCAGCACTGCAGGGCCTGGGATTGAACCGCACACCTTCAGATCAGTGGCTCCTAAGTGAATGGCTCCTAACAGATTAAATCTTTCATGAGTTGCACCCTTTTAGAAATAACCTAATAACATTTTCTAACATGTTTGCACTTTTCTAATTCCTTCAGAGAGCAGTTGCAGAGACAGGGGAGTCTCCACATTGCCGGTCACACGGGGTCAAAGACCTAATTACAGAAAACCACAATGTTAAAATGGAAACTGCCACCACATACGGAGCAACTTATGTCTCTCCAGAGAAGTTTCTCCCAGCAGTCGAGCTGAGGGGTAGGTATCTTTATATTTTATCTGATGGAGTAAAAAAAAAAGATCAGATTTGATTTTATGATGTCATTTATGGGTTGAGAAGTGTTTTAGAAGAGCTGGAAAGATTTTATTCAGGCGTAGGCGCTTATAGGAGACCAGATAAACACTGATGACTGATGTGACCTCCGTTTATTTAGAGTGAAAATCTTGTTTAGTGTGATTTGCCACGCTCTCACAGTTCATCTCTTTTATATTTCTGCGGTACAGGCACCAGAAGAGAGCTTTTGGAAAAAAGTCTCACTCAGAAGATAAGGTAAGCCAACTGCGAGGAAATCTTTTGATGCTACATAAAATTATTTCTGGATGCGTTTTGTTTATGGAAACACAGATCTCCGCCTGATCCGTCTGCAGAGGAACATGTTGGAGGAAACCGGTGTAATATTTGCATGTCTGGGTTTGTTTTGTTGTAATGCCTTTAAATCAGATTTTATGGTGTTATTTTACATGGAAGCCAGTCATTTTAATGGGGTTATAAAGTCTATTCCCACAAGTTAGGTGCTTGTAAAGAAGCACCAATACCAGTGGGGCGACCCTAATCCAAGTCTTCAGCTGTTGAATAAATGTCCTTGATTTTCACAAGCACACATTAGTGCCACATGATTCATGGCAGGTTACGGTTTAGCAGAGAGCTCAGAGGGTTTTTCCAGGCCCACTGGTTGTTTATGTTAAACAGCGTTTTGTAGTAGAAGATGTAGCCAGATGGAAACACACAGGGCTTTTATTTTTATGGTTTGATGTAAATAAATCACACCTCAGTATCTTGTGACTCATTGTCCTCTCGGTGAGGTATAATCACCGAGCTGCTGCGCTTCATGAGATTATATAATCTGATGTAAGTCATTAATTTCTTAAGCGTTAGGCTCTTTACCCCTTAGATGTCAGTGGTTCACCCACACAGTTGTTTGGCCTTGACGAACTTCTTGGCTCTTCTGTGTGGGAATCAAAGCAGCGGACTTTAACCCAGGGCTACTACCTAAACATCTACTATTTCCTGTATGCAGCAGTTTACATAAACACATCTTCATTTCACTCTTCTGCTATGTCTTCATTTGTCTCATAATGCTCCATGTGGCCAGTATTAAACACACACCGGCCGCTTTATTAGGTACACATTCCTATACTGAGTTGGACCATCTTTTGCCTTCAAAACTGTTTTAAATCTTTACGCCATGGATCCAACGAGGGGTTGGAAACCTTCCCCAGAGGTTCTGGTCCTCAGAGGTTCTGGTCTACGCTGACATGACAGCATCAGCTCCTTCCATGATGAGAACCTCCCATTCAACCACATCCCAAGGGTTCTGGACTGGACTGAGATCTGGTGACTGTGGAGGTTGTTGGAGTCCAGTGAACTCATGGTCATGTTCTAGAAACCAGTTAGAGATGATCTGAGCTTTGTGACATGGTGCATGATCCTGCTGGAAGTAGCATCAGAAGATGAGTCCATGTGGCCATAGAGGCATGGACATGGTCAGCAACAACACTCAGGTAGGCTGTGGTGGTTAAACCAGGCTCAGGTGGGACCAAGGGGTCTAAAGTGGGACAAGAACATCTCCCACCAGCAGGGGCGGTCTGGGACAGTAATTCAGGCCGGGAATTCGGTACCAACCCAGAGCAGACTAGTAACTTTCTGCTGTTTCTCTGTTCGGCGGGAGTGGGGTGGGGGTACTGTTGGCAATACCGAGCAGGACAATTCAGCTGTCAGACCACTGGGAAATGTCCTGGTGGTCCAGATGGCCAGTCTGCCACTGTCTACCACCATTAAGTCACCAGCAGAAGCCTGAAGCGTTGATACCAGAGAGGATGGATCCATGCTTTTGTGTTGGTGACACCAAATTCTGACCCAACAGCTAAAACCCAGACTCATCAGAGCAGGAAAGGGTTTTCCAGTCTCTTCTGGTCCAGTTCTGGTGTTCCTGTGGGAACTGTAGCCTCAGGTTCCTGTTCTTGGCTGACAGGAGAGACACCTGGTGTGGTCTTCAGCTGCTGGAGTCCATCTGGAGCAGCTGGTGCTTCTGCAGACCTCAGTAGGAACCAGAGCTGACCTGAGCTGCTGTTGTGTTTTTATCATCTAGAACCAGTTTGACCATTAAACACTAGATTTTTGGTTTTGAGTGAAAATCCCTGGCGTCTGGTACCAACAAGCACCCTTTCACTGGAAAAATCTTCCGCTTCATTCTTGAACCACTGTTGCTTTGTGAGGAGATGCTTTTTTAACCTGGTGGATTTTGCTGAACTTGAAGACACATTTTAGTTTATTGAAATAACTGCTGTCATGTTTCTACGTCTGTTTGACAAACTCCAAATTCATGACAGGGGCAGCAGTAGCTCAGGAGGTAGGGGGTTGTCCAGCAATCAGAAGGTTGCAGGTTTGAGCCCGGCACCCGCCAGAGAATGTTGCTGTTGTGTCCTTGGGCAAGACACTTAACCCGCCTTGCCTGCTGGTCTTTTAACTTAGGCTCTTTTTAAAACACAGGTAGGAGATCTTATTACCTTTTTATGTTGACGTTTCGGCCATCACTGTGGCCTTCTTCTGAGCTAAGAAGGCCACAGCGATGGCCGAAACGTCAGCATAAAAAGGTAATAAGATCTCCTACCTGTGTTTTAAAAAGAACCAAAGTTAAAAGATTAAAATACATACACAGAATGAACGTACCGAAGATGATTGCCTGCTGGTGGTGGTCGGAGGGACCGGTGGCGCCAGCATATGGCAGGCCCCGCCTCTGTCAGTGCGCTCCAGGGCAGCTGTGGCTACATTGTAGCTCATCCCCACCAGCGTGTGAATGGATGGATGACTGATTGTGTTGTGAAGCGCCTTGGGGGTTTGTAGAACCCTAAGAAGGCGCTATACAAATACAGGCCATTTACCATTTAATGGTGAAAACAGTTAATATTTACTTACTGAATAATTATTATAAGGGACGTGAATCTCACAACAACTCATGATTCAATTTGATTCCGATTCTCGGGGTGATGATTCGAATCAGAATCGATTCTCAATCAATTCTCTTAGTAACAAAGTGTCAACTAGAGTGTGTGTGTGTGTGTGTGGTCTGAAGAAGTGGGGGGAAAATGTGTCAGTCTATGTGAAAATCATTAGAATCAGTGCAACCGGCTGTGGATTGCCTGAATGAAGTGAAGGGTTGGCTTTGTAACAACTTTTTACACTTGAACGAGTCAAAGTTGGAGGCTCTCTTATTTGTTCCTCCCTCTCCCACTGCAGTTAGCCCTGTTCTGCCACCCTGCTTCTCCAGTTTAGTGAAGCCAACCATCACTAACCTGGGAGTAGTGTTGGACCCAGAGCTGCGGATGGACTCTCACATTAGTCAGGTGGTTAGATCATGCTTTTTTCAGCTTCGCCGGCTATCTAAGATGAAGTCCATCCTGACTAGACGCAACTTGCACACAGTGATCCATGCATTTGTAATCTCGCGCTTGGATTATAATTCCCTTTTTTATGGATCCACATCTTCCTCGGTTGCGCGCCTACAGCTGGTGCAGAATGCAGCGGCCCGCCTTTTGACGGACACCAGAAGGAGGGAGCACATTACTCCTGTTCTGGCCCAGTTGCACTGGCTCCCGGTGCGCTACCGCATCCAGTTTAAAATTTTACTTCTTGTTTTTAAATCACTTTATCTTTACGCGCCAGTGTACTTGACTCAGCTAGTTCAGCCCTACATACCTGGTCGAACCCTTCGGTCAGCAGACCACCGCCTGATACAGGTCCCAAGTGTTCGGGTGAGGACTCGAGGAGCACGTGCATTCTCAATCTGTGCGCCTCGTCTCTGGAACCAACTCCCTTTGGCAGTGAGAATGGCCGCCTCTCTCCCTGTTTTTAAGGCACGCTTGAAGGCTTATTTCTATTCGCTGGCTTTTAATTCGGCCTAGTTTGCCTTTTATTATGTTTTTACTTTTTATTGTTGATTTGGTAGTGGTCATCGGACTACTCATCATTTCCTGTATTGTATGTTTGGTTTTTTGTGTATGCCTGTTGTTTTTACTGTACAGCACTTTGGTCGGCCTCGGCTGTGTATAAGTGTGCTCTACAAATAAAAATGGAATGGAAACATGTTTAACTAATAAACAGGTTTTATAACAGCATGTCTTCACATAAACCACCAGTAACATTTATCATTGAACACAATGACTAACAGGCACTAATTAGTCTTAACAAGCATCAATTATGCCGCTCAGCTCTGACCCACTAACTTCTTGTTTTCACAGAGAGGAGGTTCTGGCAGAACTCGAGCTAGCACCACCTCCCACAGCAGAGTTCCTCTCCACAACCCAGAGGGATTTCTGTGCTCAAGGGTTTGTTCCCTGCAGACTGCAAACAACAAAAGTACGTGAAGAGAAGTGTTACAGAAACCTTGTCTTGCATTTCACTTTTAAAAATATTTCTGCTTGAATTTAATATCAAACATCATCAGATTATCACAAATACACGGCCCAGCCAAAACAACAAACAACAAAGCAAACAGGTAGGAGCCTCCTATTGGATAATGACTGCATGGGTGATTATCTTTCAGCTGTAACAAGTTAATTAACCCAACTGGTGCAATGAGCTGCTTCTCATTTCTTCAACAACCATGTGGAAAGACACATCTGGTGGTGATGGAAAAGATGTTGGTCTGTGTGAGAAGGGTCACATCGTTGGCATGCATCAAGCAGAGGAAACATCTAAGGAGATGCAGAAACGACTAAAACTGGGTTCAGAACTGTCCAACGCATTATTAACAACTGGTGTGATGAGTCCAGATGGACCCTGTTCCAGAGTGATGGGTGCATCAGGGTAGGAAGAGAGGCAGATGAAGTGATGCACCCATCATGCCTAGTGCCTACTGTACAAGCCTGTGGGGGCGGGGCTATGATCTGGGGTTGCTGCAGTTGGTCAGGTCTAGGTTCAGCAACAGGATGTGCTCCAAGAATGAGGTCAGCTGACTACCTGAATCTACTGAATGACCAGGTTATTCCACCTTCCCTGATGGCACGGCCATATTCCAAGATGACAATGCCAGGATTCATGGGGCTCAAATAGTGAAAGAGTGGTTCAGGGAGCATGAGACATCATTTCCACACATGGATTGGCCACCACAGAGTCCAGACCTGAACCCCATTGAGAATCTCTGGGATGTGCTGGAGAAGGCTTTGTGCAGCGGTCAGACTCTACCATCATCAATGCAAGACCTTGGTGAGACATTAATGCAACACTGGATGGAAATAAATCTGGTGACGTTGCAGAAGCTGATGGAAACAACGCCACAGAGAATGTGTGCTGTAATCAGAGCTAAAGGAGGTCCAACCAAATATTAGAGTGTGTCAACTTTTTTTATGGTTGGACGGTGTATATTCAAGATGGACCATTGAAATACAACAAATGATAACATTTTCACATCGAAGGAACAAAAATGGGCCCTCTAAAAACTTCAGCTGAATATGGAGAAGAAAAAAACAGTCAAATCTGAATTATAAATGTCAATCCTTCAGGAAAATTTCATTTTTGTTTGTTTAAAAATCCAACCCATCTAGAAGAGTTTGTTCTGTTTAAACATTATGCAAACGTTGTAACACCAACCATCCTTTTATTTATTTATATTAAACGTAGCTTTGCAGCACCACAATAATTTTGCCTCTTTCACAAATTTGTGTGTCTTGATGGGATCCTGTAGTAGAATCTTATAATCAAATGCGCTGCCACTGGTTTACAGATTACCTGGACATTTAAAAAACAAGTGTAAGCTAAATTTTTAGACAATTTCTAGAAATAAGCTTTGTATTATAAAACATGTTTGATATAGTGTGTTAAACAAATTCTGTTGCCTTTTAGAGACCAGAGGTGGAACTGAGTCATAGTTTTGCAAGTTTCAAGTTGGTCTCAAGCAGTGACTCTCAATTAGTGTCCTTGGTTTTAAGACATACACTTAAAGACCAAGTTGACTCGTTTTTTCAGCACATCTGCAGTGGTCTCTAGTATAAATGAATGCTTTGTGAGTAGATCTCTGTGGGGAAAAAGCTCTGATGCTCCTGTTTCAGGAACTAAAAGTGAGCCAGAGCTGAGCTGAAGACGGTAGGATTTGGAGTTTCCTGATATTCAGATCTTCCTTGTGTATGAGTGACACTCTCATCACCACCTAGGACAATGGTCAAACTATCCTTGTTACCAGTCCTGCTGAAGTTACACATGCTGCTGGCTGGTTGTAGCTTCTAGAGAAACGTTCTGTTATCACCCAGCCCTCTGACTTCCGTGTTTGTCTTTAGTGACACGCCACAGCCTTTACCTGTGGTCACATGATTCCTCTTCAGCATCTTTCTTTAGTGTTGCCCGTATTATTCACCAGGACCTCTGTTATTCCATAGTAAAGTGGCTAGCCGACATGCTAGCACCGGAGTGTGCTTCCAGCATGTTTTCTGCATGTTTTAGATCATGAACACAGCTGATTAGTTTGATTTAGTGATGAACCGCTCCTGTAGACACTAATGAAGGCTGAGGAGACATTTCAGCTGTTAGATTAAGGTGTTAGAAAGATGAACGCACAGGGAGGAGGAGAGTTCAACAGTTCGTTTTTATGACAGTGATTTAAAACGAACACTAGGGGGTGCTAAAAGCACGTCAAATCTTTCTTAGTGTGCCTTTAACAATCCTAAAGCACTCAAATGATACAGGTACAGTAGAAACAAACAAAATCAGACTTCTTTTGTCTTTTGTCTCCCTGTCAGGATCGTGACTATAAAACCGAGCAGGCCCTAACATTCTGGAGTCAAAATCACCAGAAGATTCAGGTCTGTTCTAATTTTAAATCCTTTTTGTTTGGTCTGGTTTATTTTATTAGATTCTAAGACCATTGTTATTATCCAGTGTTGGTCTTCGTCATTTTATTTCCTTTATAAAACATAAAAACCACTTGTTCTCATAATTTACCGTGTTTTTGCTCTTTTTCCTGTATTTATAGGGCGTAACACCCGTCAAGAACCTGAAGGCACCTTTTAAGAAGTCGACCCAGTTCAGCAAACCCATCAGTGAACAAATGGATGACTTTTATTCCCCAAATGATGACTGATTATGACTTCATTACCAGATTTCATTAAACAGGTGAGCCACTGAGTTTATTTATTTATCCTCCAACAGCTGTGCTGACTTAAAATCTCTGAATCTAACAATTTGATGTTTTAAACCCAGGTGATCTTTATAATCCATAAACTAGAGACTTGTATGGTTGTGCTTAATGGTTGAGAAAACAGCAAATGAAGTTTCAGACATCCTGTCACTGTCTAAAACAAACAACTTAATAAAACACAGAAGCTGGTTCATGTTTTATGCAGCTGAGATTAATCTCTTCAAACCTGTTTTTAGACGAGTTTCATCTATGCCGACTCGAAGAAGTAATGCTGCCAATAAACGCCGTGTATTAAATAAACCATCAGTGCTTTCAGGTCGTCATGGGGGCTGCCTCATAAACGGGCAGGCACCTATTGTTAAGCCCCTCTAAAAGGGTCTCTTTGTGTATTTACTCTTCCGTCTACATTAATGCAGCGCGAGTGGAAGCGTGCGCATCGGTCAGGGGAGGTGTTCAGTAACCTTTGTTGGCATTTTAAGTTACAGAGTTATCGATACGCATTGACCAAGAAATGGTATTTAATTATTGAATGGATATTGGACTCTAACATATTGAAGAAGATTTTAAAAGGGATACTAAGCAGTTTTTGCTTCTTTTTAGCACCCCCTAGTGTTCGTTAGTGAAAATGAAGGTGAAACTCTCCTCCTGGCTGTGCGTTCATCTTTCTAACACCTTAATCTGACTGCTGAAACGTCTCCTCAGCCTTCATTAGTGTCTACAGGAGCGGTTCATCACTAAATCAAACACATCAGCGGTGTTCATGATCTAAAACAGGGGTTCCTAAATCAGGGGCCGGGACCCTAAATGGGGTCCCCACAAGATTACAGGGGGTCCCCATAATTTTGTCTTTGCTGAGGTTGTGAGGTTAGCAAGATTTTATTTGTAAAAATTACATTTATAAAATCCCAATAACAAACCCTACAGCAGGGGTTCCCAAAATTTTTTCTTTGAGGACCCCCTTGCTCATGTTCAAGACAAGCCAGGACCCCCAAACACAACTCCTACATGCATAAACAAATTAAATGTAATCATTTGCAAACTTTATACAGACATACAGAGTTATAACTTTTATATGGAGTTGTGATTATACTGTAGGGTGTGTTATTGGGATTTTGTAAATGTAATTTTTACAAATAAAATCTTGCTAACCTCAGCAAAGACAAAATTGTGGGGACCCCCTGCAATCTTATGGGGACCCCCTTGGGGGTCCCGACCCCCAATTTGGGAACCCCTGCCCTACAGTATAATCAGAACTCCATATAAAAGTTATAACTCTGTATGTCTGAATAAAGTTGGCAAATTATCACATTTAACGTGTTTATGCGTGTAGGAGTTGGGGTTAGGGGTCCTGGCTTGTCTTGGACACAGGCAAGGGGGTCCCCAAAGAAAGAAATTTGGGAACCCCTGATCTAAAACATGCAGGAAACATGCTGGAAGCAGACTGCAGCACCAGGCATGTCAGCTCCACTTTACTAAGTCCAACAGGGACCGGACCACCACTCTGAAGTTGCAAGTGTGGTATTCTGGCCACAGAGGGCGGTGGGGGTCTGAGTGACGTTTCATTAACCCTGTAAAGGTCATTTTAGCACAAACTGGTAGCCTAGTGAACTAGACCAAATTCTTGCTTTGCAGAGTTTGGTCTAGGCACGCTTCATAGGAACCCTCGCAGCCTGATCCGCTGCTGTGGCTGTCCAATCACAGCTCGCTATAGTTTTGGTTGGGCCAATCACAGCGCTCTATATTTTGGGCCAATCACAGAGCTGGAGTAGCCAATGGCGTCAGCGCTGCGGCCGCGAACACAAACAAAATGGTGGCAATGCAGGAAGCACGTTGGTTTGAAACGGCTTTGTCATCAACATTGGATTATTTAGACTCCAACGTGCGTAAGTCTGCCTGATATACTTAGCGGCTTCTTATTGTTATCAAACAAAGTAGTGCAATGTCCCAGTACACCTGATATTCACATGTTTTTATACAAAAACGACAGAAATCATTGATGTTAGACGCCATTGCTGCCTCCCGCTTTTCCATCGCTGTGATTACGTCACGTTGTTCGTTACTCTGATTGGTCCTAGCGCTATCCAATTGCGTGCTGACATTTTGAAAGACAACCGTAGATCCCGCCTCACGACTGAGAGCCGTCAATGGGTCGTGGCCAGACTATATATTCACATGTATAGGATGGCTTGCCAGGCTAACAAACTGGCTCAAGAACATGATTTAAATATGAAAAAGTTGCATAGTATGCCTTTAATATCTTTTACCATGGCAATGTAATTAGCAAGAAACCACTAAAAAAAAAACACGTTGGAATAAATGTAGCAACCTTCAAGTCTAGTCAGATGGTAGCAGAGGAGATAAGTACCTGCCCCATAACCGGAGGGTTGCAGGTTCGTGCTAGAGGTCAACCAATGGCTGATATGTGCTGCCGATATTTTGGGCCTGTTTTCATGGCTGATATCTATACTGTTTCCACCTTATTTACGTGATAAAATGTCACTAATAACATCGGTTTTTGAAGACTGAATTAAACCAATGGTTAAATCTTAATTTTGTGCATGGCTCAGTGTTAAAATGCGACATCTAATTAATCAAAAAATCAATTAACTGACCAAGTATTAAATATTAAACACCGGTATATATAAAAACATATTTTGTTGAAAATAATTATTTAGAACATTTATGTTTTTCAGGAACATAAAAATACATTTAAATTAAATTCTGCAGCATCACTGGGCTGCCCACAGATGTGCCTGACTTTAAATCGGCTTTACTGAGGAGGTATATTGGCTGATATATAAAAAATGGGCTGACATATTGGCTGACCAACATATCGGTCTACCCCCAGCTTGCACCCCACTCAGTCTGTTGCAGTCATTGTGTCCTTGGGCCAGACATATCACCCACCTTACCTGCTGGTGGTCGGAGGGGCCGGTGGCGCCTGTGTTCGGCAGCCCCGCCTTTGTCAGTGCGTCCCAGGGGCAGCTGTGGCTGACATGTAGCTCATCACCACCAGTGTGAATGTGTGTGTGAATGGATGAATGATTCACTGTAGTGTAAAGTGATCTGGAGTCTCTGACTCTGAAAGGCGCTCTACAAGTGCCAGTCTTTTATCGTTTACTGCGATTTCAGAACTTCCTGCATCAGTGCGCTTTGATCTAGAACGTTTTAATGTCTCACAACGTTGGCCTCTAGCATAATGAAACAGCATTTTAACGCCTTTTACTGTGATACTGTAATTTACAACCAACCACACCAAACCGATGACAGGCCTTATCAAATCTTCTCAAATTTTGTTGCCGATGTGTTTTTGCAACCTATAATTTGTGAAATCAAATGCAGAGCAACAAAAAAGCTCGTTTTCCTCCCACTCTGGATGAATATCCCTTTACTGTCTTTGACTAGAATGAGAAGAAAAGCAGCTCCGAGAGATACCTCTCCATCTTTATAAAGACCTGCGCTCACAGGCCCGCAGCATCCTCACACGAACCCAAATATGCTACAGATTCATGTGTGTCCTGTCAATCAGAGGACAATTCCCAGCTTTCCTGATCCTTTCTGAGCCTTCAGCTGGGATTAGGAGCCTGTAGCTATGGCGACAAGTAATTTTAGTTTCTATTTATGCAGCTTTTCTCTCCAAACATTTCATTATCTCACAGGATGATACAGGAAAACCAATTTGCTTCTGAAACACAGAGCCCCGGAGCAAATTTGTACTTAACATTTCAAATGAAATGAGATACAGCTATTTTCATTTTTGTTCCTCCTTTTAAATTCCAGGTTTGTTGTTTATGTTTGCGCAGCTGTGCCTCTCAGCACACGTGGTGCTTGTTGAGTCTGAGACATTTTGTTGGAGACAACCCGGGAGGTCATACTCGGATCAGAACAGAAGCTTTTAAAAGTCCCGGGCCGCTTGCTCACCTCCATATTTCAGTTTTAGATTTAGTAAAACGGCTTCAAACATAAATGGAGAGTTTTTCTGCCAACTAGTGTTAAGTGTGTACTAGGTAACGTTAAAATCCAGTTAGGATTAGTCTCGTGGTCTTTTTCCTATTGCTGGGTTTCACTCACGTGACCCTGCAGTCGCACGAAACTCAAATGGGGGACAGGAAGTGATTTGCTCCACTACAAATCACAGCGTAATGAATGAAAGCGAGTATACTAAAGGCTGAGTTATACTTCTCCGTCAGCTCCGCGGGCTAGAGACGCATACGCGTTGACGGAGACGTTTTATGTTTATACCTCTCCATTGGCTGGGGGGTGTTGCAAAGCAACCCCCCGCCTGGACAGCAGAGGGCGTAGCACTTTACTGGGGTATGCTGCCGCCATACAGCCACAGATCTGGTCTACAATAGTGTATTTATTACTGTGTTTACATTGTTTTAATGTATTTTAGTGACTTTTTAAAAGGGACGAATTTGTCCCTCATTATCCTCTTCATGCGGTCGGCACCTCTAAACCCACGTTTCTCGTCATTTCCGTCCACGAATTAAACGCTTGCTGCGTATCTTTGTGCTCCTTCAGTCACGGGTGAATAAACTTTCATATTTTTGAACTTTTTCCACGAAGCGTTCTTCAATCTGCTCCGTGTCTGCCGCTAAATATCTTCAGCTCTCTTTATTTTTTTAGCCAGCAATGGCGGTGCTGCTGTTGACGTATTTCAAGGAAGCAGCGTCCTGACCAATCACAGGCTTGCGCTCTCCGTGGCTCTCGACGGGCAGTTATTTTTGGGGACATGTCTCCGTCACCCTCCGCGAGCCCATCCGAGAGCCCTTGCGCCGACGCAAAATGGCGCTGCATGTCTCCATACCGACGCAGACGGACAAGTATAAATTAGGCTTAAGGCTTTAAATGGGCTGGTACAGACGTGATATCGCGAAAAAATTTATCTTCCTTTAGGTTATGACCCATATAGTTTAAAAAAAGTTGGACGAGGATTTACCCAGCGTTGAACCAATCGGCATAATAAACTAGGGATGGGCAATAAATTGAAAAGTTATCGTTATCGAAATCTCTGCCTCTTATCGATATCATTTTTCCCAGGTCAATAAGTTCGGTAATAAAAAAATGAAAAGATGTGTGTAGGTTGGTGACGTTCATGTCTCTTTAAGAAGTTGTACCACCTCGAGTCACATGACAACGTGACTCAACGTAATACACGTGACAGCCCCATCTAGTGGACAACTTTTGTTTTTGCACATACATGTAGTTATCGTCCATTTATCGTTTATCGAGGTGAACTCCTCCATATACCGTGATAGTGATTTTAGGCCATATCGCTCAGCCCTATAACAAACTATCTCATGCTGCATACCTCATATTAACACTGCAAACCAAATGAAAACCTTTTATAAGCCTGGAAGCCTACAACTATTTTATTTCAGGTTGGGTTAACCATTTAGGGTCCAGAGAAGCTCTAAATGACTGTCGTCTTGTTTTTGCTCAGGTAAGTAGTGAGTTGTGCTATTTAGCTCATGATGGTAATGCTATTGCTAATGCTAACGATCAGTTTGTGCTAGGATCTACTTGTAACTAACTTATATTTCCTTTTTAAATCCAAATTTCTGGTACGTTTGTTTGACTTTAATAAGGTGTAAACACCACTAAGCTAACTGCTAAAAACATTAGCATTCTGAAAGCTATTTGTGGTACAAAGTAGGAAACAGGAAAACAGTATCAAACTGTTTACCTGCCATTTTAATAGCTGTGTTAAAAAAAACACCAAAAAAACCATTTAGTAAACCCTTACCTGTTAGAAAGAGATCATTTTAAACTTTAGCATTGTCCATTTCAGCTACGCTGGAGATTACTGATCCACTTCTGCCGTCGTCTTTCAGTAAGTCTATTTTTTTTTTAATAAATCCTTTGTGGCTACTACTTTTGGAGCTTCACAAAAAAACACAAAAAAAACGTTTGTCTTTGTCCCGATTAGAGCAATTGTAACAACGTAGACCACACAGAATTTGGGCATTTTGACGCCCAGTCAACAGAGTAAATAGGGTTCTGTTCAGCGCCGGCTACTTCCTGACCCCCATCTGCATTTGGTGATGTGGACGCAACATCATGTGAAACCCAGCAATCTCGATGTCTTCATGACATCACTGGTTTTGTTCCTGGTCCAAATAAAACTCAACTCCTTTTTTACAAATTAAAACTGGGCCACTTTTTTGTTTACATAAAGGTTTATTGTCGTATTTTTCTTGATCGTTCTTCTACGTGTCTTTGTGACCAGATTTCAGCAAGAAAATTTGCACGACTGCTTTAATTTGTTTGCAATTTCAACTCAGTTCAGTTTATTTATATGGCGCCAAACCACAACAAGAGTCATTTCAAGGCACTTTACAGTGTAAACATTCCAATAGAACCTACTTATCAGTGCACTGAGTTCAGTTCATTATGCCAGTTATTTAGAAGTTTCTTATGTAAGGAGACCCAGCAGATTGCATCGAGTCACTGACTTGTGTCAGAGACTTTACAGCAATAACGCCATGTGCCCCATGTGACCTCCTCAACTATAAAACCTGTCATAAAGGTTTAATATAAAGCAATTTAGTTTGATTTCAAGTGAGAATCTGCAGGGAGATATTTTCTGAGGGTGAACGTTTTATAAAAATATGTCATTTTGTACAGAAGAGGGTTTGAATCTTGTTAAGACAGTAAAAGCTTTATTTTGACACCAGAATTGGAAATCTAAGCCTGAAAAATCACCGTGTATCAGAAAAAGACTGAGAACCCAGTTAGAATCAGGTAGTTTTTAAAAACCCTTAAGACACAAGAAGTTGTTATTTCAAGTGGCACCTTTGGATGAACCCTCGTGGACACGGCCAAATGTGAAGCGTAGCACAACAGATGACACAAATCCTGGAAGTCAGTCGTCAGCGTCGGGTTCTGCAGGCCGAGGCTCTAACAGGAGCTGGCAGAGCCTCGCGGAGGGAAACGGGGCGATAATAACAACCAACGCTCTCCCGCTGAGATGAAATGCACAAACACGTCGCCACACACAGCAGCCGTGGCCCCGTTTCAACACTGATAACGAGCATCTAATGAGCAGTGATGTCACCACAACAACAGGCCGACTCTCTTCCCTCGCTTATCCTCAACGGCTGTCGGTTAATTAGGCTGCAGACACGAGAAGCTGTTTTTCTAAGGTATGTTCATCACAATAAAATAACACGGTGACATGTTAAACACACGTGGGCTAAAGCTGAGCTAATGTTGACAACCGTCAAGGGAAAAGGGCTGAAATCAATAATTAACCAACAATAAAATCAAAGTTTAACACAAAATGAAAATCTTCAAAATGAATCTTAGATATTGTTGTATCTTCCAGTTGTTGTATTTCTGCGTTTTGTGTGGGACATCTGTTATTTCATTGACAATTTAAAGATTCTTGCTCTTGTTTTTTAGATAAAACTCATAATAATGAAAGAACGGCTCCTTTTAATAACAAACCACCAAATAAACCCAAGATTACACAAACAGTTTCTATAGAATGAATTTAAAAAAGAGTGTTTCACTCAGTTTATTGAACAAAATATTTTACAGTGTCTTGGATATACATATGTACATGTATGTATTGTGTTACACGGTTGATGAACCCCTGCAGCAACAATGATTGCTAATCTGCACCATCAAACTTCAATGGATGCTTCAAAAATACTAAATACATCATTGACTTCCAAACACATCATACAAATCTTAATATAGAAAGCACAAAAAATAAGAATCTATCCGTGAAAAGCACTCGGTCTCAGGACTTTTCGTACAAAAACAGCCTGTAGTTTTTCTCAGTTCCAGGATGCAGGTAATAAATATACCTGGACTTCCCTCTGGTTTCTCTCGTTGGGTGTTGTTCACCTTTCCTTTGCAGGGAAATCACAGTAAAGGACTTATTCTAGAACAAATAAAGTAGAGGCTCCGGAGCTCCTGCCACGTGGTCAGCAGGCCTCTCAGATTACATACACATCAGTCTTCTCCCCAAGAAGCCAATATGTTCTCATTTTGCCTTTGCCCTGGAAAAACACAGAAATCAATAGGTTCATCAGTGGAAATGCAGCGGAGGAGGGGTGGATACCTCCTATCTGATTGGTCTTTGTTTGTGGGTGACACAGAAGCTTTTTGGGGGGGATCTTATTACACCTCCACCATTCTCCACAGATGACCCATCATGAAGCTCCAAAAGAAAAAGAAAACCCTTGAAGGACCTTCCTGATTAGTGACATTTTGACAGATGTGAAGTGCTTCTCATCTTTTCTGGTTTGGTGTTATTTACCTAAAAGCTGTTTCATTAAAACACAAAATGATTTCTCCTCCCAGGTTGTTAAAAATCATCCTTACAGTGGTGATTTGTTGTTATGCTCTTGTTCAGTCCATTTCCTCATTTATCTAATAATCTAAGCTATAATAAAGCCAGACTCATATTTGAAGAGTGAGCCTGTTCTTGAATGTCCTTTAAATCGCTATTTTGTCGATTTTAAAGCATTGTTGCGTACAAGTTGTGGATAATTCTTCCTTTTGCCTGCCTGGTCAACCGAATGCATATCTAAAGTCCCTCCATCTCACTGAAGCATTAAATTAACTTAACAAGAAAAAAAATAGTAAAACAAAAACATTCTAAAGAATATGGAGTTGTTTGAAGAAAAGCTGTAACATTATTACATTGCATTATTATTACCTTAATATTATTAATTTGTATGAATCTAAAGCCCTCATTGCCCCAAATAAAAAAATACAAAAGTGGAATGTTTTATTTTTCATGGTGAGGAAGTTAAAGGGTTAAATCCAGAGCAGCCTGTTTATATAAGGACTGATAAGCTAACGGCTAGTTCTAACCGTCCAAGATCAAAGTGTGTTGCCGCCATCTTGGAACAGTTTCAATTTCCAAAATTTTATAGCAGTTCATGAAGTAGTTTAGCCTGGCCTGCCAGACTCTCCCTCTGTCTATTCTACACAGAGGAAGAGTCTGGATACTCACGAGCACCATGTGGGGCGGGACTAGCCAGCTCAAAAATATCCAATCCGAAAAAAGGCGGAAATGACGACTTATCGCACGACACTGTAGTTTTTTAGCAGTAGTCAAGGATGGCGTCAAAGTAACGCTGCTAACAATCTCCCACTCACTGTTCACGCCGAGCTGCACTGCAGTTAACCCCAGCTTTTTTTACTTGTTGCTCCATTAGCACAAATAAAGGTGACACCACGGTAAAATGTGTTTTTTAGCTGGGTAAGCACCTTCTTCAGTAGAAATTAATGCACTGGGGGCGAATGGAGACCCATCTAAGATGGCGGCCGGCCACTACGGCAGCGCCAGTCCACGAGGCGTCTACGTATTTATGTCTGTGGGTAACACAGCGCAAACATCTTTCTTTAGAAGAAAGGCTTTTAGCGCTAATTCTTGTTGTGGTTTTAAAGACATGTCCAAGTCATTTAGAACAGAGGAAACGCAGCGAGCTCCGCTTCAGACGCCATCTTCGTTGTTTATGAGAAGCTGAGCGTTGCGGTGTGTGACGTACGCTGCTCAGCGCTGATTGGCTCGGTGAGGACTCTCAGGGGGTGGGGTAATTTTGAATAGGAGCGTTACCAGACCCATTGCTTCCCATAAGGAAGCATTGGTATCGCTGGAAAGGCTAGAAATAGTTATTTTAAACCTTACACCAGGGGTGTCCAAAGTGCGGCCCAGGGGCCATTTGCGCCCATCTGGGTGGTTTTTTGCGGCCCCCAGTTGCAATTTTAGAATGATGGAATTACTGTATGACTCTCCAGCAGACTTCTTTTGAGCGTTCATTCTGTGTTTTTTCTAAATACTATCACTTTTTTTTTCTTTCTTTTTACACAAACAGGAGTTGTTTTTTTACCTTCTTATTTCGCTGACGTTTCGATCGCAGCTGCGATCATCCTCAGAGCTAACATCGCCATCTTGGCGACGTCACTTCCTTCTCCGTTTATCTGCGGGCAGCAGAGGACGGTGTCGCCCTCTGCTGCCCGCGCCCTCCTTGCCGATGACACTGTCCCATGCGTGATCCAGTGTATAAACCCCTTCATCTCTGTTCATGGTTGCGTGTCCACGTCTCCTTATTTCAATCGCTTCCTTGATCCATCTTTTGTATTTTTGTTGTTCTGTGTTTATGATCCTTGTTTTGTCCCAGTCCATTATATGATTTTCTCTTGTGCAGTGATCTGTTACGGCTGATTTTTTTATTGTACTTTCTGCTTCTTGTTTTGCTGCTCTTGTGTGTCTTGTTCTCGTCTCCTTCTCACACTCCTTTCTGTGTTCTATTGTTCGTGTGTTGAGTTGGCGTCCAGTCTCTCCTATGTATGTTTTGTTGCATAATTTGCATGGAATTTCGTATATGACTCCACATTTATTTCCTGTTGGTATCTTGTCTTTTGGGTGTACTAGTCTTTTTCTAACTGTTGTGTATGGTTTTGTTGGTGTGTTAATGTTATGTTTTTTCATCGCTGCTGTTATTTTTTCTGTTATGCCTTTGATGTATGGAAGGGTTATCACTGGTTTTGGTTCTTGTTTTTCTGGATTTTTTATTCTTTGTTTCGGTTGTTCTTGTCTTTCTGTTGTTATTTGTTGTTTACCTTTGTTTATTGCCCATGTCGGGTATCCGCAGGTTTTTAATGCGTTTTGTATATGTTTGTCCTCTTGTTTTTGGTCTCGTTCTTCTGTTATGATGTTTGCTCGATGGTATAACGTTCTGATCACTGACATTTTATGTATGGTGGGGTGTTCTGATGTCCATAATAAGTATTGGTCTGTGTGTGTTGGTTTCCTGTATGTGTTTATGTTCAGGGTTCCGTCTTCTTGTCTGCTTATTTTCATGTCCATGAATGTTATGCTGCCTTCTATTTCTTCCTCATATGTAAATTTTATGTTGTTTGTGTCGTCTATATTGTTTAGATGTTCTGTTAGTGTCTCCGTTTGTCCTTTTGGTATGATTTCTAGTATGTCATCTACGTAGCGTTTCCATAATTTAATTTGGCAGTTTGGGGGAGTAGTGGCTATGGCTTTTTGTTCTAGATCCTCCATGAAAAACTCGCAAAGGGTGGCTGACAACGGGTTACTCATGGCGAAGCCTTCCAGTTGTTTGTATATTGTTCCGTCGTATGTAAAGTATGTGGAGTTTGCTACCAGTGTTATCAGTTGTACTATGTCGTCTGTTGTGAGGTTTGTTCTTTTGTGTAAGGATTTATCTTGTTTGATTCTACGTTTTACTATGTCGATGGTCTTTTGTGTTGGTGTTTTTGTAAACAGGGATGTGACGTCATGTGAAATTAGTATATCGTTGTCTTCTATTGTAGTCTTTTTTAGTTCTTTTGCTAGTTCTGTGCTGTTCTTACAATGTTGATCTGTGTTGCCTAATAGCGGGCTGATGATTCTACTGATTTCTTTTGCCATGTTATATGTCGGTGTACCTATGCTGTCTACTATTGGTCTGAGTGGGATGTTCTGTTTGTGTATTTTTGGTGTTCCATATATTCTTGGGATTATGTTTGCTGTTGTTACATATGAGGAAGAAATAGAAGGCAGCATAACATTCATGGACATGAAAATAAGCAGACAAGAAGACGGAACCCTGAACATAAACACATACAGGAAACCAGCACACACAGACCAATACTTATTATGGACATCAGAACACCCCACCATACATAAAATGTCAGTGATCAGAACGTTATACCATCGAGCAAACATCATAACAGAAGAACGAGACCAAAAACAAGAGGACAAACATATACAAAACGCATTAAAAACCTGCGGATACCCGACATGGGCAATAAACAAAGGTAAACAACAAATAACAGCAGAAAGACAAGAACAACCGAAACAAAGAATAAAAAATCCAGAAAAACAAGAACCAAAACCAGTGATAACCCTTCCATACATCAAAGGCATAACAGAAAAAATAACAGCAGCGATGAAAAAACATAACATTAACACACCAACAAAACCATACACAACGGTTAGAAAAAGACTAGTACACCCAAAAGACAAGATACCAACAGGAAATAAATGTGGAGTCATATACGAAATTCCATGCAAATTATGCAACAAAACATACATAGGAGAGACTGGACGCCAACTCAACACACGAACAATAGAACACAGAAAGGAGTGTGAGAAGGAGACGAGAACAAGACACACAAGAGCAGCAAAACAAGAAGCAGAAAGTACAAAAAAAAAATCAGCCGTAACAGATCACTGCACAAGAGAAAATCATATAATGGACTGGGACAAAACAAGGATCATAAACACAGAACAACAAAAATACAAAAGATGGATCAAGGAAGCGATTGAAATAAGGAGACGTGGACACGCAACCATGAACAGAGATGAAGGGGTTTATACACTGGATCACGCATGGGACAGTGTCATCGGCAAGGAGGGCGCGGGCAGCAGAGGGTGACACCGTCCTCTGCTGCCCGCAGATAAACGGAGAAGGAAGTGACGTCGCCAAGATGGCGATGTTAGCTCTGAGGATGATCGCAGCTGCGATCGAAACGTCAGCGAAATAAGAAGGTAAAAAAACAACTCCTGTTTGTGTAAAAAGAAAGAAAAAAAAAGTGATAGTCTCCAGCAGACTGTTGATGTAGATAGACACGTAACATTTTACCAACATGTGGCATTTTTCTTGAGCAGAACAAATAAAAATTCACTGTAAAATGCATTTTGCATTTTTATAACTAAAAAAAAAATCAGTTTGTGCTTGATGGAGACTTTTAACTTGACAATTTTGGCCCCTGGCATGAAAAGTTTGGACACCACTGCTGCTAAACGTAGCAACTCTGGTGCTTCTGGTACATTTGGGTTGAGTCTGGCAGAATTTATAGAAATAGTTTTGACAAAATAACAGAATAAATCAAACTTCACAAATTACAAAAACGTATCTGAAATGTAGGAGGTTTGAGCTCAGACTAGCTGTTAGCTTATCAATGCAGAAAGAAATCAACCATTTGTCACTGAGAAAGCCATCTACAGCAGGTCAAACTGTAATCATACACCACTTTTACATAGTATTTCAATTTTATACAACAAACAATTTTATTTTTAGTAATTTAGTTGCTGAAAACTGAGCTTCTCACCTAACAGATGCTGACTTCATACCCTTTAACCAACAACTTAACACATTAACACATAGTTTAGGCTTTTATCGACTTCATGAATTTTATCATCCATTTTAAAACTAGCATCATTTTGTGTTCTCTGCACAGGCTGTGAAACAGGGTAAGCCATAATTATTTTATTGACATAACTTTGTGTAACAGCCAAATCTCACACAGAAGCACAAAGACAAATGAACACAATAGCAGTTTTTTTCAATGAAAGAACAAGATCTTACCTTCATTTCTACGTCTCCTCGTAACTGAAGGTCAAAGTAACCAAACTCATCCAGCACTTCTTTGGTGGCAGAGGATACGTGGATCTTTAAGGCTGAAAGTAAAAAACAACACCAAACATTATCACTGCACTAGTTTGACAGCCGTCCTTAACTGGAGCGATAGGTGATGAGAAAGAAGGGCTGATGCGGTCAACGCAGCACAGAAACAAGCTGCTAAAACGCTAACTGTGATGAAAACATGCTTTGTTTTGTTAAATAATGCACCTCATGCAGGGATGTGATTCCTGTCTGGAGCCTCGAACTGCACGGTTTATCGCTGGCTAAGGGCCCTTTGCTGTAAGAGCTATGAATTATTCACCAGAGGAGGCCCGATACAGGAAGGCACTCAGCAGTTAATCAATACATCTGATGATTCACTCGCAAAATATCAAACCATGTTTCATAACTTCTGACTCCTGTCAGTAGCAGTTAGGATCAGAAATGTCAGGGAAAATCCAGCTTGTTCAGAAAAACTTTCAGCTTTTGTTATTGTACTGAATATAAAATGTTTATTAGGAGTCAAAGAAACCTGTTTTCATCTTTTAAGACTCGCTAAACCGAATACTTTTGCAGTCAGACCATCCAATTATTAGTACTTGAGCCTCTAAAGTCTTTTCTCAATTTTATTGTTTTTTTAAGGGATCCTAGAATTCAAAACCACATTTACCTTGTTGTTGTTGATTATAAGAAGTTTAAAGTGTCAAATGTAGCATAGCAAATAGTCTGAGTCGTCTCCGACTTGCTTTCCTATATAAATTAGTAACGTGACGGCCACGGAGAAACGGTTCGTTCTGAGGAAAGTTGGTTTAACACGTCATAAGCTTATGTCTTGTCCACACTTAGCCGGGTTTTTTAAAAACGAATATTCGCCCTCCCAAAAAATAGCATCCACACCACCTCGGTTTTAGAAAAAACTCCATCCACACGTAACCGCATGAGTGCATTGTTAAGCACATTCATAGGCATGCCAGACCTGTAGGGGGCAGTAGTTCCCCTGAATCCTATCCATTTCGTCTTCCTGTTCAACTTCAACAAAACATGAAACATGGCGTCTAGCTCGCTTGTGTGGACCGATAAGGAGGTAGAATTGCTCTTAAATGTAGTTTTGGAGTATAAAGTCAACAAGCGTTAAAAAGCGCTTGGACGATTGATAACGCGAGCACAGCTCTGAGGGCGTCCATGTTGTAGCGTAAACACAGGTCGCACATGGGCCGTCAGCATTTTTGTCGCAGACGGTGACGTTGTGAAACCTAAAACTCCAGTTATTTATGTCCACACAGAAACGCTGAAAACAGAAAACGCAAATCTTCACTTTGGCCGGAGTTTTTAAAAAGATTCGTTTTTGTTGCATAAATCTGCGTTTTCGTGTGACTGAATTGTAGAAAAATGTCTTCATTTTGGGAGGTACCCGACTGCATGTGGACAGGGCCTTAGACACACACCCTTAAATTTGCATGTCCCAACCCACTTCAACGTCAGCAAACCGCAGAACAACGCTAGCCAAAGCTACTGTTAACGTCCTTGTTCGACAAAAGGAAAACAAGAAAGTCGGAGCACACATGTAACGTTCCAGGATGTTCTGGGAATATCCAGACTTTGAATGAATCCCAGCTATAGCCACAGCTCTTATGCTGAGTTATCCGGATACCGAACATGGCTGTACATAAAGTTTCTAGCTTCAGGCACTCATAGAGCCATCAGCGTAAACCGGCCAATCAGCACACAGCTCATTTAATATTCACGTCCTGGCCCAGTGGGCGGAGCAAACCAGTCTTTCCATTGTAGGGCTGTATTATGGGGTTGTGTTGGGACATTTATCAGGGCTCCCAGGCCCAGTGTGTGAAAAAATGTAACTCTTTAGCACCACACACTTCAGAGTTGGTATTGCTGCTACGGTAACCCACACACATCAAAAAGGCCATCAACGACTTCCAGCTTTCAACCCAGCCATCAGGTCCGTTCTTTTAATTTTTATCTAAATATGTGTTGAGTAATAAAATCTGAGAGGCAGAGGTGTGTCACATGCGGTTGGAGCAGAATTTCCCCAAATCAAGGTTAATGACAAATGACCCTCACTTCTAGCACTCTTCAGAGTCAGAGGACTCCAGAGCGTTTAACACTACAGTCATTCATCCATTCACACGCTGGTGGTGATGAGCTACAATGTAGCCACAGCTGCCCTGGAGCGCACTGACAGAGGCGAGGCTGCCGAGCACAGGCACCACCGGTCCCTCCGACCACCAGCAGGCAAAGCGGGTTAAGTGTCTTGCCCAAGGACACAACAGCAGCATTCTCTGCTGGATGGATCCTAAAACCCTACTAGACAACCTGCTCTACATCCTGAGCTACTGCTGCCCACGGGGGGAACCAGCACCATCCCTATATGTAGTACATCCCTAAACAGCTACCGTATTTCAAAATAACGCAGGGCTATGTAGGGTTCAACACAGTTAATGTATAAAAAATGTAAAATGTCACGCTAATAGGAATACTTAAAGTAGATGTTGGTGAGAAACATAAATGAAAAAGGCAGGCAAGCCTTATATCTAAACTAGATTTATATGAATAATTAGGGCAAATTCACTTGTTTAGTTCCACTTTTTTTTTTTACACAATATCAAGAACTTCAATTTTCAGAACTGGATGCTGTCCCAGAAGAAGATCAGAGCTTCACCATTAAAACTCTGCTTCAACAGATATTTATCCACATTTATCACACGTTTTCTCTTTGCAATAGCTTTTAGCATTGTCTGATCAATTTTACCCACCGTCAAAAGGTAGAAAATATAGCTATATATTAGTTTTATTTTATTTTGTAATTCTGTAGCAATACAGCAGTAATCAAGAAATAAAACGACCCTAAATTGTGTGACGTTACTGTGTTGTTGTTTTCATACAATAAACAAAGAATACTGATGTAGAGGAACTTGCTGACATTAAAACTAAGTCATTGTTATTCCATTTGAAAATCTCTACCTGAGGATGAATTTAAAAAGTCATATTTGTTGTTTTAAAAGGTTAAATCCGATTTTTTACACCCGATTCCGATCTTTTAAAAATCACGTGATCGGATCAGAGCATCCCTCGTTTGTTGTGAAGAAAACTGAAAAATAATCTTCAGATGTTCGTCTGCAGCTAATTAACTTTTACAGTTGACCACATTAAAAATGGCCACCACAGCTAATCCACCTTAAGAAACACCAAAACGATTATAATAGTCAGTTGTTCAGATACTGAGCCGTAGTTTAGTGTCAGTATAAGAGTCATTTACAGCATATAACTTATCACAGCAGATCTTGTATGTTTTTCTTCAAGATTTCCCCCAAAAAGCTATAACTGCATCATGCCTTCTAGCTTTAAATCTCAGGTTTATAAAAAGTGCTAAACAGATATTATGTTTATATTATCAGGACTGGGTGACAGAATTGATGGAAAAGAAAAAGTGCAGCATCACATAGATTGGTATGAAATATATTCCTCCCTGTTGTCTGGAGAACATGCAGCCTGCACTGCAGCAGTGGAGGAGAAATAAAAAAATAAATAGAACAAAAAGCCAGCGACAGCAGCGCTCACCCTCTCCGTTGGACTCCATTCGAGATGACGTGTTGACAGTGTCTCCAAACAAGCAGTATCTGGGCATCTTCAGCCCGACCACACCAGCACACACCGGACCTGAGGAACACAAGCTAAACATTTTACAATCAGATCCGCTACCGCGGCGCCCACACGCGCTGGCCCACTTCTGCGTGCATGTCAAGTGTCTGAATAACACAAACACAGCTGTGATGAGATGATGCAGTCTAAATACTGGGTCAATAGCCTCTTGTAAATAGATGATGCTGCAGACAGAGCATGATACAAGTGTTTATTCACAACCTTTGTTTGCATTTCCAGAGGGTGGATATTATAAACTATTATCAGTCACGATGGATTTTGGTTTATTGTGAAAAGTTCTGATGCTTGACACGTGTTTACTCAGAGTTCTGATCATTTAGGGCTTCTGCACGTCTGCAGGGTATCAATCAGGATGCAGTAATGTACTTTTACTCTCCACGTTTCTAGTATCATTTAGGTGGTTTACTCAAATATTAATTATGTGAAGTTCTACTTTAGTTGCTTGTGTTCTCATCTTATCTTTCATATTCATTAAAGTTATTAAAGTTTTATTACAGCCTTTTATTATATTATGTAGGCGTACATGTTAAATAAATAAAAGACCTAGCATAACAAATCTGAAGATTTTTTAAATCGATATCTGCTTAGTTAAAGCAGGATTTACATTAAAACGGACGAAACAGGAAATGATTAGAGCTGCACTGAAGTGTTTTGTCACCAGAGCTGATTTTGTTCTCTGACCGACTGATGCTGCCTGACACTGGCTGACTTGTTTAAAAAGCGCTAACATGGTGCTTAATCCTGGCCAGTTTAATGGGATTAGTAATGGGTTGATTAATTTCCTGTACCAAAGGAGAAAATAGCTCCAATTCTGGAAAAATAACAGGAAAATTCACTTAGAAACGGGTGAAATTGTGTGAGGAGCTGCTGTTTGTGGACGGACTCTGAGTGCCGTGAACAATTTTCTCATTTCAAACAAAAAAAAACTCTCAGTGGAAAATTGCCTCTGAAAGAAAATAAATGACGGGTTTTGCTTTTTCTGCTCTTCGCTCAGCGCTCCGAACGGATGAACTCTGTCCACAAAGAGCAGCGGCGGTTATGTTTGTGCAGCTTGAACCCTTTTTACGTGTCAGACTCTGACTCACCTGTGTGTATTCCTATTCTGAGCCTCAGCTGGTCGTTGGGTCTGTGTCGGATCTTAAACGTTTTGACCTGCTCTAATAACGCCAGCGACATGCCGGCGATCTCTCGGGCGTGGAGTTTACCGTTCCGCACCGGCAGCCCGGACACCACCATGTAGGCGTCTCCGATGGTCTCCACCTGCAGGACCGATCAGAAATCATCAATAATAAACTCTGTCTGTCGTAGTTTATTAGATATGTTCTACCCACCTTGTACACATCGAAGTTATCAATGATGGCATCAAAGCACGTGTACAGGTCGTTCAGCAAAGTGACCACCTGGAGAGAAAAGGACGTTTGTCAGGATCATGTTTGAGTAGTGCAAAAACATCTTAACATTCCTGTAAGTCATATTTAACCTCCACAGGGTCTGCAGACTCTGACTGCACCAAATCACATTCTTTAAGATGTGTGACAGCATTCCCTCTCAGCATAGATGCAGAGGCTTTGGATCTAGTTTCTGAGTGAGAAAATGCAGGAAAAGTGTTAAAACTTAGAGATGAGTTGGAAAGTGAATTTCTAATGAAATGAGGTTAAATTAGGAACACATTTAGATATTATTGGGTCACTCAGTTTGCGACTTCCTCTCAGGCCCCACATGACTCAGCTAAATGGGTGAAATACGGCACCACTGTGGTTCCTACTGAACGTTTCCTTTGGCCTTGCATCGCTGTGGCACAAACAGTCACATCCGAGTGACAGTTCACATGTTTATTCTACTTTAATCATTTGGTAAATTCCCTCAATACCAACGGTTTAATCAACTACAGAAGCCACAACAGAAGTAATAATAAAAAAAAATAAAAACATAAAACAAGAGCATCAGGACCTGATCATTAGACTCAACGCTAGCTCCTAAACACTTTTGTCTCATTTACTCACGTTTTTGGTGTAATTAAGGTATTAGCATAACTTTGTTTTAGCAGGAGTTCTGCTTTACCTCAACGTTTGGTTTACGTAACAGCTTTTTTACTTTAGTTTTTGTTTAGCTGTTGTTTTATTATTACTTCTGTATTTAAAGACACACTTGACAGTTTTAGCTTGTCACAATTAATTATCTGTTGGGTGTAATCAAATAGATTTAATCTGTTAATATATTTATTTCAAACAAAATCATTCCAGGAGATTGGGATGAGGCAAACGTAGTCTGCCAGAGGAAAAAGTCAGACTGACTGTTTGTGTTTTATATATTTTTTATTATTTGCGTTTCCAGCCTTCCCTGGTTTAATGATTCCCACAGTGGAACCGACAGCTGGCTCCTTCATTAGACGCTAAAATCTTTCCCAGGTGTTTCTGGGTTCAGGTGACATCCATCAAGCCGTTGTTCACTAACTGCTCTCAGAGTGAGTGACGGATGTCAGAGAAGCTCCACAGCTTTTGGAAAACAACTGTTTGGAAACACGGAGCGGCCGCAGCAATTACAGGTGGAGACCTGAACTTCTCTCTCTGGGTTTTACAAAGTCTGCTGCATAAACACACTATCCAGCCTCGTTTGACTGTCCCATCGTTTAAATTACGTTTGTCTTTAGAGTAAAATTCATTTTCTCACTCATACCTGAATGGCCTCTGTTCAGAGAAATAGAGACTAAAGTGTGTTGCTGCTATTTCAACCCTTTTAAAGGGAAAATTCAACATTTAAACAATTGCATAAATATTGATTTGCAGCTTAATCTTCCAAAAGCTGTTATTTATAAGTAATAATAAACAGTGAAAAGAAACTGGTTGTAAAAAGTACAAAAATAAACAAATCGTTTAACAACAAATGAGTAAATAAATAGTCTTTTAATAACTTACAGCAAAACTTTGAACTTTGAAACGAGCCCTTTAAAGGTATAAAACAGCTTCAGTCTCCTCACTTTTCCATACAATTCTTACTCTTTACAACTTCACAGACATGAGTTTTCATCACATGATTATTTACAAGTGTAAATATCACACAGCTGTTGTGTTGCAACCAGGGTTAAAGCTGGCAAGAATTTCTCAATATTCTGGCATAAATGAGCCCGTAATGTGGAACTAATGGAGGCGTAAAGGTTTATATAGCTGGTTAGGGTAGATTATCATCACAACCTCATCTTCTGGCCTTAAAGCAGCAATCTGGAGTTTTCCCCTTTCAGGAATTATGTATGATTTTTTAGAAATTGGTAAAAGTGATTGTCTTAGCACATTCATAAACAAGAAATGTGCAGTCGCCATCTTAAATTACTGAGTCGACCCGACTATTGGTGTGATACGCTTGTCAGCCACTAGATGGTGCCATCAGATAAAAGAAATACTCCAGAGAGCTGCTTTAAAGCCTCCAGATGAAGCATCAGGATTAGTTCCTTCATCAGAAACCTGCCTAACCAGTCCTATACATGTCTGCTGCCCCCTGGTGGAGGATCTACAGGTGGTGAGGGCCACTTTTATTTCTTTATCAATGCTATATGATATTATATAGTTGTTATATTAACAACAGACGAGAAAATGTTCACTTTTAACATAGTGATTTTATTTGTTCGTATCTCAGACTAAAGGGTTAAAATGACACTTTCGGTCATTAATCAGCTCGTAAATAAGATTCAAATGAACCAATCTCCATAGTGGGTCGCTGCTGTCGTAACAGACACATGTTACTAGTTCTAGAACATCTAAGCTCTATTTCTGCAAACAGAGGCTGTTCAGTAAACTATAGAAACTGGGTTACATTTATACACAGAAACCGTCCATCAGAAGGGTTTAAATCCCTCTTTAACGGTAAAAATGTGCAGATGAGAGGGAGCTGCTGCCCATCAGCGCTGAGACCCTGTGACACACCAAGCCTGAAGTCTAGAAAGCTCAGATAACGTGACTCAACTCTGCGTCAACATGTTCTTCCATCTATCAGCGGTACTATTTTCAGTCCCAGCCTGTGTGTGGGAACACTCTCTGTGGGATCTATGAGACACACTGGAGGTAGAAACCTGATACTGATGAGCTCTTTAATGCATTAGTAGAAAAGGAAATTCACCGCAGCCGCGATCACGACTAGCGATTTGGAAAAGCTCCGGAGGTGTCGAGGAACGTTTTCACGGGCAGAGTGGGAATCATCCACTTGAGGCTTGAATAGGGTGTACCTGTAGCGGCGTGCTCTCTGCAGACAGGGACGTGAATCCCACGATGTCGCTGAAGTAAATGGTGACGCTGTCGAAGGCCTCCGCCTGCACCGTCTCGCCTCTTTTTAGCTGCTCTGCTACCGAACTGCACAAAGACAGAGAAAAGTCAGGCTATTAAAGCTGGAAGACCGATGTGTCTGGAAAACTACAGAAGCAAGAATAGATCTGATGATCCAAGCCAGAGGAAAGATGTTTATTCAGCTGAAAGTTCTTTAAGATCTGGCCCAACGCCTGGTTACGTCCATTATCCCCAGATGTCATTTAATCTCTGCTCATGTTAATTTTATTTTAATCAAATGACACCAAAGGCAAAATAAGACCGAGGCCAAGGTCAGTTTGTTTAATTCAGGACGACGGTGAGAAATGGAATCTGCTGTTTCTCTCAGGCCCTTTTCTGTCGGTCTGACTCCGACTGGGAGGGGAGAAGAGGATAAACGATTGAGAAAGACCGGATTTGCCTCTGTGGTTTTATCGGCTGAACTCCCTATCACTTCTGTCTCTCCTTAATGAGCCGCTTGCCTCTCAGCTTCCTCTGGTCTCCTTTTATCTGCAGCGGGATCACACCACAGGGACAAGTGTTCCTGTTAATAATGTTCAGTGTTGGAAAAAGTCCGAAGTCTTTAATTAACACAGAGGTTCCGACCAGCCGACAAAGTGTCTCGAACACGGTGGCAATTCACCCGATTTACTGACTTGAAGTTAATTGGTGGTTGTGTTCTCCTTTGGTCTTACTGTGGTAATATTTGATAGAGGAGGTTTTCAGCTTTCCGCTTCTCCTCCAGGTAGGCTTGTGTTCGCTCCTCCACCAGGTTCTCCAGGTTGTTGGCGTACTGCTCCATCCGGGACAGCAGGTTGTTTAGAATGCTGGTGCTGCCCTCCCTGTGAGACACACATGCAACCAAACACAAAACAGATCCGGCGTTAGACTGATGGGAGCCATTGTGTCTGTCTCAAACATCGAAAACTGAGTTCAAAACTGGATTTCTAGGAACATGTCACAAAAAGTGAAACAGAAAATCATAAGTTGTACTAAAGAGACAAAGCTTTTCCTCCAGATCCAGATGCTCTGGGTGGAATTTGTAGCTGCTTTTGTTTTTCCCTTCATTTCCCGACCGTAAGAGGAAGAGTTTAAAGAGCAGATTTCCACAACAACAAATTATTATAGAGTGACGGTGTCTCCGCTGTGGCTGCATTGTAGCTCATCACCATCAGTGTGTCAATAGTTGATTGTAATGGAAAGCGCTTTGGAGTCCCTGACTTCCCATAAAAATGTGCAATATTATTATTGTTAATAATAATAAATTATTTTGGACTGGTTCCTCTCCAGTTTTCTCCTCCAGATCATCCAGTCTGTATATAATCTCTTCAAAGTCTTATAAGCCGCTTCCACATCTGGGTCGGTACACGCCGGGCTGGGTAGCTTCACATCTGGGTAATATGTGTGTTTTTTGTTCTGAGGGGACTCTTTTTTTCAGACCTCTTCCTCAGCGGTCCCACTGGGACCGAGGTGACACTACGAACTGAAATTAACTGCCTCCGATTGGCGGGTAGAATCAGCCAGCAGGGGGCATGCGTGATTCATTATCATTCTGGATGCTGAGAAGTAAACATCTCTCTGTCTGCAGCACGGAGCTCCCGCTCCAGCGCAGCAGCAGACTGCTGCTCAGTGGGGAGAGAGGAGCAAGCAGGCAGGAACTAAAGGCGGCCCTGAGCACCACAGCCGCAGCAGCAGAGGAAAGTGTTATGAGGACACAGAGCAGTATCAGTGCGAGAACAGGGAGCAAATTAATAAAATAATGTGGTTCAGAGTCTCCAAAAGCAACACAGCTCACGCCACCTTTGTTTATTTCATTAAGGAGGGCACCATGGACTTTTCCGTGCTTCTTTTGCGCTCGGAGATTTCCACATTCCTGAACAAAAACCGCCCGAACGAGCCTGAACCGACGCCACCCAGCCCCGACTGTATTGACCCACATGTGGAAGTGGCATTCGGTCTCTTGGAAAGCATCTACAGAATGCTCTAACCACCTTGACTGGCTCCTTTCTATGAGGAGGAGGAGCAACTCTGATTTAAGACCTGGTTGACATGGCAAGATAATCATGCCCATTTTTGACCAGCTTCCCCAATTCCGATAATCTTGATGCGTCCGATTTCTGTAATGGCTCTAAAGATAATGTCATCAGTTACTTGTGAGGTGTGTGGTGTGTTAAGAAAGCTCTCGTCTCCATAGAAGGACATCGGGAACGCTCTGATCACAAATCAGGCTTTTCATACGTCTTGGATTGTCTTGCCCTGATTTTTGAGAGCAAACAAGCGTGTAGCTCATCAGAAAGCATAGTGATGCAAGCACGCTCCTCCGCCATGTTTGTCTACTCGAAAGTGATGTTTGATCTGGCAAGATTTACCGTCTGACTGAGGGTGAAATCAGTTGTGTAGTTTTTGCCATGTAGTCACACCACACACGCTGTAGGACAGAAACTATTACATCTGGGATTTTTTTTATCATTGTGTGTGTGGTCCATGACCAAGTTCTGAGTGTAGATTAATCCATAAATTTACAGCTGCATTATCAGCTCAGTTCCCCTTCATCGCGGTAGATCGGCGGAGAGCCACATGACTGCAGACACAGTCCACCCTTTCTGATTCTAAAACATGAAAATTCAAGGATTCAGTGTGAAAAAGACTCAACACAGAGGGAAACACTCCATATGTCCGATGACTACTACTGCGATCACATTTCACGTAGGTTTATATAATTACATAACGTGTGTATTGTATAATGTTTGTGTCCAAGGCCATTTCTACAATCACACGCTTACGCACGTACACGCACATTTACTCAGACGGAGAAAGAAGGTGAGTCATGCTGACCGCCATGGGAGCTAAAAGCATCAATGTCTGGCATCTTCCCAGTTTCTGCTGGGTCACACAACCTACACACACCCACATGCTGTTAGAGTTTAAAGAAGCAGATTTCAGAGCGCGACATGAAAGACTAATGAGTGAAAACTCTGAATCCCATCACAAAGACCACGGTACCACGTAGCTCACGTTTCTCCATCACATCCAAATCGACAGCAACAAAGAAAACATTCATTTTATAGGACAATAAAATCAAAACTCATTATGCTGTGAATCCTGAAACACTGAGTGTAATAGGAGTTCTTCTCAAATGACTCTTAGAACTAGAAACCATTAGCTTAAAAAATAAATAAATCTCCTTTAAACGTGGATTACAGACTTCTATCTGGCTGTTTAACAAGCTCTGATATTTTTAGAGCTGGACTGACAGGATTCGGCTTTGGGAGCTTTTTCTTAACAGGAATAAAAATAATCTTTTTTCCAGTAATACAACTCTGTGAGGAGTTATTATGGAAAAACAGTCATGCTTTAAGGAAGCATCATTTTTTAGCAGAGAAACAGCACCTTTCAGTTTGGAGTTTCAGTCGGACCGGTACGTAAAAAACAAACATCTGCTTTAGATCGGATTCTGTTTGTAGCGTAACAAAAGATCTGTGTCATTCTTTTTAATTCTGAGGTCACTACCTTTGCTCCTCAAGGATCATTTTCCTGCTCCAGCACACCTGGATCAATTGATCTAATCACTCACTAAATATGGTGAGTTCTGCAGAAGCTAAAGCTAATCACTCACTAAATTAAACCAGGTGTGTTGGAGCAAGGAAACAGCTAATGGCTGTGAGGACGTGTACTCAATGGTCCACCGAGATCGGGTCATCTTCCGCTAAATCCATAAATAAACGGCTCTGAAATCAGACAGCCTAGCTTCATAAATCCCCGCCCCTAGATCCTGTCACGGAGCGTACTGCTCTGCCGTTCCTTCTGCCATTGTGAGTTTGTAGTACCACGGCCGCTGCGCAAAGCATCCTGGGATAGCCTCTACCAGCAAGGATCCACCTGAACCATCCTCAAAATTTGGGTGAAACGAGGACGCATGGATGAGTATCCTTCACATTCGGACAGCACTCGTCGCTTTGCTGTGGCGTAATCGGCCTCAAGATGCGTCCTCACAAGCATCCAACCCCTGGATTCGAACACAGCCAATATCTGTTAGATGGTGGCCAGGACTGGAGCAGGTATTTTTATGAATACAAACATTTTTAAGAGTTCACACATTTTAAAACAGTTAAAAAGTAAAGTAAAAAAGGGTTGTTGTTTTTTTATTAGCCCCAGTGAACGATTTCCACGTTTCAATGAGTGCCACTGAAAAGGTTCATCAAAAATAACTAAGAAAGGATTGATTTCCAGATGTTTTGGTAAAATCTGGAAATTAAATAATGCACTCGTTATCTCCTGTTATTTGTTGAGAGCTAACAGAGGATAATTTAGCTCCATTTCTATAAACCTAACTGAGATTTTGCCATTTTTGCGTTTGCTAAGGCTGATTAGCTGTGGCGGCCTTTACTGCAAACGTTAGCCACAGCTAGCGTCGAATCCGATGATTGTTGTCTGAAAGATTATCAGTCCAGTGGTTCATGACATGTGCTGCTTAAGAACACACACACACACACACACACACACACACACACACACACACACACACACACAGACATGCAGAGATTTTTTAAAAAGCAGAAATCATCTGTAACTTGAATTTAGTGAATAAATTAACCAACAATCTAACATCAGATGGCTTTTCATGAAGTTTTAGAGCTACAGATGTGTAGTAAAACCCATTGAAACTCATTTCATCAGCCTGACTCAGAATATTTCTTAATATAAATATTTCCTTTATTGTCAGTCGGTCTGTTGGTTCTGTACAGCGTCCTGAAGGCGGATCTCTTTTTCATATGTCAAAGATTGATCAAATATTTAGAAATGCACCCAAGCCCCAGAACATCCGTGTATTCATGTCAAGTTGTTTCTAGAGTTCCAGATGTGCTCTGTGAGAGGACAGCTGTTTGTGGAGAGCTCCCCTCCCCTCTACCTCATCGCTCAAGCTCAAGCTCACACCAAAAATAACGAGCCATCCATCACATCATGTCAACAACATGCATTTAGCTAATGAAAATAACCGGCAGACAGTGCATTAAAGCTCAGGCGTCCGAGGTGAAGGGCTTCATACACACGAGGGGGGGCACACAAAGCTGTCAAGAGCATCCTTGAGTGCTTCTGAGGTTATCAATCACGAGGACCTCCCCACTCTAACCCACTCAGAGCAGATAGGACGGAGCGATGCTGTCACTCAGCTAGCAGAGGAGAGGAAAAACCTGTTCTCAGATCAGTTCTGGATCAGCTGCATTAGGATGTGGCTCACATCAGCAGATCGCTGCTGTCCAGACTCACTTCTAATAATAATCCTGCTAATTATAGAGCTGCATCAAAGCGAAGCAGAGAGGAGGTCGGAAGGTGGCAGAAAACTGGACATTAATATAAAAAGACTGACTTCATTTCCTGTTTCCGACGGCTTTGATTCCAAACATCAGTTTACTTGTTTTTCACTGATATTGGAGGATGAAAACATAATTATTTAGCTGTTTTTGTGTAACACTGCTTTCTTAATAACTCCAAACTGCTCATTTGACTTGATGCTATCTTCATCAGGTCATGCGGTTGTTTAATATGGAGTCATTATAATTATTAGGTTTACAAAGAGCCTAAAATAACAGAAAACCCAATAAAATGTACTTTATAATAATAAGATGTTGTAATAACTCATAGATTTAACTTTTATTTTTAATTAATAAAAACATTAACTCAGAATTTAATGTGAAATTGCAGTGGGGGTGTTTTCACTAATATTGGCGTGGGGGGGGTGGAAACGGAGGCTTCGCCGGTTCAATGAACACCTTTAAAAGGCCAGAAAAAGTCAAGCGAGAGTCTCTCTTGAATGTGACATTAACCTTTAATCCCTGTGGATTTAGCTGCATAAAAAACTATTTTACTCCATCATCTCTTTGAGTTTTGAGGGTTCAGCGAGAATGTTTTTTCTTTACACAAATGCAACCAAACATAGTTCAGGAGGCACCTTATGGCTCATACACACAATCTTTGATCTCTAAACTTCTGTTAAGTCCAAACAAATATATTTCTGGTCAGAAGATTCTGGACATTATCTTTAAACCTTTTGACTTTGTAGCACAATATTTCATCTAAGGGTCCAGCAGTCACAAGCTCCTGAATCCTCACTGGACTGCTCGACCAGTTAGAAACAAAACATGAGGCGAAATGGTAAACATGACTTTTCATTAACGGCTGCATCATGTGACGTCATTCCAAACAAGCTGCGACTTGATTATGTCTCTTTTAACCAAACTTTGACCTCCGACACAACTCAAGACCTCTCACATTTCTGATTCATGAAAACTAAACTGAGTTAGGTTCCAGATACTTACGACTATTTAGCCTCACAAATGTTCTGAACGGGATCAACAATCCAGCAACATGAGCGATGACCTGCAACTCCCAGTGGGCTTAAGTTTAGTTTTGTGAACAGAACCAGCTGAGATGATAAACTGGAGCGTTAGATCTGCAGCTCACAGGGACTGTGGAGGACAGGCTCCTGTAGCTGCTTGTGAAAAAAACACTTAAGGAGCGCAGCTTCGATCGCAATAAAAAGCAAGTTATGTCCGAGATAAACGGAAGTCCATGACAGTGCAGAGACCGACCCCATACCCCCTTTATGCCGCCATTGCATAATCTTTTATAAAATGGACATGATTGCGCAACATTACCGCCACGGTCTGAGCTCTTATAGACGACCTCCCAGATGCCGCATCGGCGTTGCGGCAAATTGGCGCCATTGTTTACCAGCTCCGGTGGCCTAGTGGTTGAGTGTCCGCCCCGGGACTGGGAGATCAGGGTTCGATTCCCGGTCGGGTCATACCAAAGACTTTGAAAAAATGGGACCCAATGCCTCCTCGCTTGACACTCAGCACTAAGGGGTTGGATTGGGGGGTTAAACCATCAAATAGTTCCCGAGCGCGGCCACAGCTGCAGCTCACTGCTCCCCACCCTGGGGATGAGTCAGATGCGAAGATGTAATTTCACCAGTGTGTGATGATGACTTGGGACTTTAACTTTGACTTTCTAAAAAGGGCTAGTGAGAAACAAGGAACCCTCAAGTTCTGTTTTCTAAAACGTGTTTATGTCGTTTGTCAACAGTCTGGATCCTAAACCTGACCATGCAACGGGACTTCAGTGTATCTTGATTTGGGTCTTATCTAATTTTCTAAATTGGCTTATCACATGACAAAACTTTAGTGACGTTTTAAAAATTTTTATTACAAAAATGTGTTTGATGTTTATTTTTGCATAAGTGCTTTTGCTAATGAACTCTTGTTTATTCTTCAGCCTTCGGTTGTTGTACTTATTCCCGTTTCTCGTTACCAGTACATGTTCAATAAGAGAGAGGTCTGGACTGCTGGAGGTTCTGAAAGCATCAGTTTGCCAAAATAACATTTTGGTCCACACAATCTTTCTTTGGAAAACAGATTCCACCTCAAAGCTCCGGAAACATGGAGTCGTGTTTACTGTCTTCCTGTCCATCAGAGACGAGCTCACTCCAGCCCAGTTCTGTGTGGAGCTGATTTATAGCTTCCTCCTTCCCTAATGCAGCATCGGGTTACATCTCTGGATGCTGCTGCACGCCGTGCTGAGTGGCCATGGATTTCTGAGGTTCTCCTGAGTCTGTGTGGCTTTATCGATCTGCATCGTTTCTCATGTGATTCCTCCTTCTTCTGTCTAAGGGTTGGAATGTCATCCTACACTGATTTCAGACTCGGACATTTCCCCAGACGCCCTGCATCTTTTTATAATAAACAGTAGCAGCACATTCTAAAGAGTTTTGTTTTGATCTGACTGATATTTATTCTGTCCACGTTTTACACCCACTGTTGACGTCCTATGTTGTCATTAGTCTGTTGACTATATATCATTTTGCAAACTTTTTTTTCATTTTTGCTTTTTTCCCTACTCTTACGTGAGTAGTTGGCGTTAAAGCTCTCAGTCACTCATTTCAGTAAATGTGCTTTGGTCTCTAGTCTGAACAAAGACTTGTGAGTCGTTTTCTGTGGAGAAAAATCTCTGGTGTTCCTGTTTCAGGGGTTAAAGTTGGTCAGATGATTGGGGGTTGGTGGAAAAAGACAGGATTATGGGTCTTACTCATTAATATTCATGATATGCAAATGTATCGTCTCTGATTGGCTAACAGCAACACAACTCTTCTGCTGGCTTTGTTTGCTCTTTCGTGGGTAAAAAATGCAACATTGATGCTTTAGCTCCACAAATAACACAAGCCCAAACACGTTCCACCATGTTGTTGAGTTGCTAATGCTAATGGTTAGCTTCTACTAGCCGAGACATGCTCCACTCTGTCATGTGGGCGGTCCCAATTCAAGGTGGGCGGTGCCATGAATGCTAATTTTCCTTGTGAATGAGAAGACACTGGCTATGCAACCTTTTTCCTGTCTATGTAACTCAGGCGATGGGGGTTGGAGAAAATTCATCTTCTGCATTCTTGTCAAAAGGATCAAGTATTTCACTGTTTCTCAGTGAATGAGAGCTTTAAATACCTGATTTGTTTTTGTTTTTAATTCAACAAACTTGGTTATTGAAGGAATAAACATGATGAAACAGCATTTGCAAGAAAACTTCCAAAATGTCTTAAAATGTTTTTAGTCATGTCACATTTTAGAAAAATTCCTTTCAAACTATTGTGCAGGTTTAACAACAAAAGAGGTCTGTGGCACTCAGGAGGATGAAAAAAGTTATAGGACAATAAAAGAAAAAGTTATTGTGCAGGTTTCTGGAACCGTCTTCAGTTTAATTTCCATGAGCTGGAGTAGCTGGATCGATCCAGATATCGTTTCTATTGCAACATTAATACCAGTGTTGGACCCGTACCAGCATTAGCAAATCTGTATTATTGCTGCACTTTTTCTTCTATGAGTTCACCAAATTATAGTTTCCTTGCAGAGTTCATGGTAGTGCAGCTTCTGTCTGAGTCCTAATGTGCAAACACTGTTTCACTCACTCCAGTCCTCTTTGCTCCATCCAAACTAAAGGTACGCTAGGGTGTGTGCCGCCATCATTTAAGTTTTCACAGCCACCAGGAATCGCTGATTTCTGAGGGGAACAACAACTCAATCACTTCTCCATTTTTCATTCATGAACAGGTAAATTATAGCTTGTCATTACAATAATCTTCTGCTCAACAGTGATAAAAAAAACATGTCATTTAAAACCATCAAGTGAGCTGGTGAAGGAGTCAAATACTTACATTTAAAACACAACCCACATTACATGCTTCTCATACCGAGACGCGTGTTTTGATTTCTGTGTCACAACCTGCAGGACGACGAGTCTGATTGGAGCCGACAGCTTCACACGGTCAGAACCCCGTCCATGTTTTTGCATACCTAAGCATTCATACAGTCTCCTTGAGCATAAAAACCTCTAAACTGAGTATTTATTTATTTTAACTGCACAGTAAAATCCCAAGTGTTAAATAAGCAGTGTCAGAGTATAGGAACTCTGTCAGAGTCAATTCAATGAAAGTGAGTGTAAAATGCCTCCCTTTGTCCTGCAGTGTTGGTGTTAATATTCAGAGTTAAAACAGATTTTTTTAAAATTACTCTCAATAGTGTAAACTGTCAAGTGTTAAAGAAAATTAACTCTTTTGGAGTTATTAGTACTCTATACTCCAGTGTTGATGAAAAAATACTCCAAAACAGTGTAAAAAGTAATGACCCCGCCCACTTTGAGCTGCAGTGAGCGAGGTGCATTGTGGGTAGTCATATTTTTGGTTAGTTTGTCCTATTTTGAGGTGTTTATGCATATTTATTTTGGGAGGGTTGTGTTGTTCTTAGTTACAACTTCACTTTCTTTCATTTACTGTTGCAAATGTGGTGTTATTTGTTATGTTATGGTTGCACCATAAGTGAGGAGGCTGGTCTCAGGAATGGGACCACTGTGTCCTTGCACTGTGTTAACAAATAAGAGGCGGTTCACACTAAATGCCCTGGACTTGACTCCTTATGTTCCAATCTCATTGGCTGTCTGAAGTCATGTGAGGCAGGAGTTAGCTGGTATTTTTCAGTGTGGCTGCTAGCTGTTAGCTTCTTAGCATGCCAGCTGATACAATATGAACACTGTTAAGAGTTAAAGTTTCATTAACATCTAGTGTTAGAATAATGCTTGAAAAACAGCAGTGTCATATTTAAATAACACTTTGAGTGTTACCTGTCTTATAGAGTTAAAGTATTTTAACAATTGTGAGAGTTAAAGCAGATTTACACCATAACTTAATTTAACTCTATTGAGTGTAAAATTGACTCTGAATATTTGACACTGAGGTCAGTGTAACTTTTACACTGTACAGGGCAGGACCATATGTTCACTGCCTCAGTGTTGAAATTGACTCTTTTAGTGTTGAATTAACACTGCTCATTTTACTGTGTGTGCATATGTTTATATAATTCATGTACTAATCCTGATAATGCCGTTTCTAAAGCCCTGCAACATATTTTTTACGTGTCTCTTGCTATGAGTAACAGGATCTGAGTCAAAGTGATGATTTTCGTTTTCTTATAATAACAGAAAAATAATTTTTTCCTCTTTGGCAAGAAAACAGAGGATTTCCCAGAAATATTCTGTTATCTAACTGTAGAATTTGCACATTGCACTTAATAAATTTGAACAGTCACATTTCAGGCTCTCGAATAGGGTTATCTTTATGGGTCATGGCAACGAGTGGGTTTCTCAGTCACCGTCTCATCTGTTCAAATCCTCTGGCACAATCACGATGAAACACGTTTACTGGTTAATCATTTAGTAACTCATGTTGTTGCTTTTCTGTCCCGTATCTGCATTAATTAATAATGTTAATACAACTATATAAAAATCTACTTTGCATTTTATAATGTAATTCTATAACAATGTAGCCGTAAAAAAGAAATAAAATAGGCCCTTCCCACCTATATGTCCTTAACCAGAGGGGAGTAGACATGTATAGGGCTGGATGAGGCAGGTTTCTGATGAAGGTACTAATCCTAATACTCCATCTGGATCCTTAAATGCCAGAAGTGGTTTTATGAATTCTTTATTTCATTACGATTAACGATAAAAATCAGAGGTTTTAATACTTCACAGCTGTACGGTTAAAATGAGTCATCAAATGACTCAAAGCACTCAGTTACGAATAGTTCTCAAGGCTAAATAATATAATTCATGCTTCATGTGAATGATGCTCAGAGATCACGTGTCTCAAAGGGACAGTTATTACTGTCGGACAGCCGTGTGATGATGTACGAGGAAAAAACAAAGATTAACAGCAAGAAATTAAGAGAAAAAGACAGAAAAGACCAAATGTCTGGGACTATATCAAACATTCAAACACCATAACGGAACATCAAGAACAACCAAGGGGTTTCTGACCAAAAACCAAATCAGTCCTTACAGTGAGACCAGCATGATGCAGTGTACAACGGTAGTCTAGACCTGGGATGTGCGATATGTTGATCGCAACAGTAATGGTGATTGATCACGAGACGTAAGTCATTTTTCCACCAAAAGACAAACATGTTGAAAAAAACGGAAAAATCCACGTGGTCATAATAAGCTGGGCCTGGACGAAAAATCAATTTAATGAATTAATTTGAGTTTTTTTGTGCGGGCAATTTAAAAAATAAGTAATTCGATTTTTTATGTAATGGCGCCTTTTTGGCTCCCCGGAGCTTCCGTAGCGTTAGTTTTACATAGCAGTATGGCAAGCGACAACATGGCTACCAGTGAGTGTGGGAAGTCTCGGCTAGTAGAAGCTAACCATTAGCATTAGCAACTCCACCACACAGCAGAACTCCCAGATGACTCACTTCTAGTTGTAATAATACAAAAACAACTGCATACACAGATTCTGTCTAGAGAATAAATTAAGTTGTCTTCGTGTTTTTATTAAAGGATGCATGAGATGTTGGACTTCTGTATTCAGTCATGATGAAGAATTTATCTGCAAACAAATGATCTGAATTGTCAGAGAACACGGCTGTTGGTTAAAAGCAGAGTTCCAGGTCATTCTGTCATTCAGCCGTGCTTTCAATTTATTTTTGTTGGCCAGCCACAAACATCTTCCTGAAAGAGAAAGAGCTGCTGACTGAAAGGAAAATGTTTTTTCTGATAAATAATAACTGAACTGATCTCTGGTGCTGCGACAGTATGCATTCATGGGAGAGCACATGAATTAAAAAGAGGAGGGCAGAGCTTTTGGAGTTTCCAAAATAAAATGTTTGGAATAACTGTTGTTTCACAGATGTAACTTGATTAGTCGTTAGGTGACTAAAGCATTCGTCGTCTGCAGCCTTACGTCCATGTACGTTTACTGGTTGTGTATCGTTTCTGAAACAACGCTGTGTTTGGGTTCTGCTTACGCGTCTGCTGTAGTGTCACTTTGTTTCAGCCTAGATCCTTACAGTAATTCTTTGTGACAGGTCTGTCACACTCAGGGGGAAACATGCAGGCCTCCCCTCCTGCATTGACCAAAATATGCACATGAATGATTCATAAGATCATCGAAAACAATAGAAACACGGCTCAAACTTTTTTTTTTACACGAGCAACCTCGCTCTCACAGGTGGAAGCAGACACGAAGACAGCACTTCCTGTCTAGAACAGCCCGTCAGGAATCACAAACAGACATTTATCTGAGATCGTTTGGGCGATTTTACGAACGTGACTCTCTTCCTGTTTGCGTTTTTGGAATTTTTTAAACGCGTTGACTTTCGGAGCAGTCGGAGGAACACGGAGTTCTGCTCACATGTTGGACTTGGCAGGACAGAGAGTGGTAGTTTTGGGGGGAAACAGCCTCTGTCATTCTCAATTTGTCCAATTATCTCAGGTCTGAGGGAGATGGAAATCACTGCAAATGTTAAATTAATTAAGAATGCCTTCTGTGCTTTGGAGGTGTTTCATTTCACAGTTTAATGGTCAATATTGCATAAATTTGAATCAAATTAAATAAAACGGTCCCTGACAGTTTCTGCCATTTTAATGGTTTTGTTGGGTGAATTAACCCTTTAAATGAAAACACATTTATACTGACTCAAGGACTGAAGCATGGGCGTTGTGTGGGTCTTACTTGTTGAGTTTGGCCATGTAGATCTTAATGTGGCCAAAGTCGGGTCTCTCTGCAGGGTCCTCAGCCCAACAGCCCTCCATCAGTATCGTCAGCTCCTCCGGGTGGCATCTGTTATCTGTTGTTGGCCGAAAGTACGGCTTTTGACCGTTTCTCACCTTCTGTATGATCTCTAAAAGAGAGAAGAAACACAGAAACGTCCAGAGTCAGAACATCAACAAGCACGTTTAAAGACCTGATGATTCGATGCTAAATAAGAAATAAATATAAAAGTCTTGAGCTAACTTGTTAAAGTACAAAAGGTTCAGTTTATTTTTGGAACAACTATTTTAATAAAATCACCAAAACCTTTATTATCTGTAAATCTAGTGATTTTTACGTTTTCATGTTAGCGTAAAATAACTTCTTGAGTTTTGTTCAAAACTTCTAAAAACTGGCCTGCCTCTCAAAAGTTAAGAGAAAATCCTGCCATCACTCCAGGACTCTCTCAGGAAAGGTGTAAATGATCCATTAGTCTTATTTTCAGACAATTTCTCCCATAGACATGAATAAAGTTAAAGCCCCAAGTCATCATCACACACTGGTGAAATGACATCTCAGGAATCCAACCCCTTAGTGCTGAGTGTCAGGCAAGGAGGCATTGGGTCCTATTTTTTCAAAGTCTTTGGTATGACCCGACCGGGATTCGAACCCCAATCTCCCAGTCCCAGTGTTAGGGTTATACGACTAGGCCACCGGAGCTGGTATACTGAATACAGAGCGTATGGTGTGTTCCAGTTGTCCTCGGAACTCGGAATTTTCGACCAGGAAATGACGTAACGAGCTTGTTTCGCGTTCCAGATTCCAACTTGGAAAAAAATGGAGGCCACTAGTAAAGCTGCGTGTGTTGTTGCTCTGTATGAGTACAAAGAACTAATAACAAAGTATTCTCTGCACTGAAAGTCCCTCGAGGAGGAATGCAGGAAACGCATAGATAGTGTCACACACAACAATCGGCAGTTGCCACATAAAACCAGAAAAAAACATTAAAAATCAAATGTCAAAATGTAAACACCAGGAACAAATAAAAAAACGCGGTCAATTTTGGCGGCAATGCTGACATTTTCAGCAACGTAGCTATTGATAACAAGAATAAACAACAACTCGGTGCTGTTAAATAGCAAAAAGAAAGAAAGCAGAACATATAAACAATGAAAACAAAGACTACAACAACACTGGACGCGGCCATCTTTAAAATGGTGATCTCGGGGTCCTCTGAAACAAACGAGCTCGCAGCTCAGAATTCCGAGTTCATTGCGTCATTTCCAGTTAACTTATCTCAGAAAAACGAGTTCCGAGGACAGCTGGAACGCTCTATGAATACGTAGACGCCCCATTGGGCGCTGGAGAACGTAACAGCGTTGACGCCATATTGGATGGGTTCCTCACTCTCCAAACCCAGCTGGAGTCAACGCATGGTGAGAAACTATGCCCGTTTTTTTTTTATACAGCCTACGGTTGCAACAACCAGCGTACTATTGAAAACAGATCACGTGGACTTTTCTAGCCTACCTGTTGGGATTTTATATATATTTTTTTTAATTTAATTATATTTATATTTTAACTATCATACCATACCACATGCCTGATTTTGTGAAAAAGCATAAAAAACATGTTTTTTAGTTGGGTAAGCACCTTCTTCCATAGAAATGAATGCACTGGGGGCAAATCGAGACCCTTTCAAGATGGCGGCCAGCCACTACAGCTGCTCCAATAGGCGGCACCAGTCCACGGGGTGTCTAAGTATATGATGTTTGTGATTTCTCCCTGCATCCAGCTAGGCTAGCATTGGCTAAGATAAGAAAAGCTAGCTGTCAAAAAACAACAACCCCTCACTTCTACATCCGTTAAAAACATCAGGGACATCTAAGGTGTTAACATCAACAGGGTTTTATTTAATAAAGGTTTTTCTTGGCTGATTTGTTGTGAGATTAAATGATAACTCGCTGCTGCTCTGATCATGCTAATGAACAGCTGCTGAGACGTCTTCATGTCCTTTTCTGACTTTAAGTACAGCAGATGTTCTGCTGAAAAAGCTAAAACACAAAGACAAGTGTATTTATGAATATTGCTGATATTTTATAGTATTACATTTTTGTTAATGTTCTGATTAATATTCAGCAGTCAGCTCTTTGTTAGCGCAGATGTTCCGTCTTTCATTCAAATGTACTTAAGCGTTATAAAAGCACTTTTCCTCCTCCTGCTCGCTGCTTTCTGAATACCACAAAGAGTCATAATAGCAGAATTGGCTGTTATTTTAGTCGTTTTTATTAAGTATAATGTTATTTCTACATGTAGAAAACAGGTGTTAGCTTGAACCACCCTCAGTCTGATGATGGATAAGTACCATCCTCTCGAGCAATCAGCAGCAAGCATGACTGTGAATAAAAGATTATAATCAAACAAATGACTAGGAGGAAAACCCCGGGAGGGTTTTCCACTCTCACTATCAGTGTGTTAAAGCTGAAATAGAATTTTTTGGTACAGTTTCTCCTTCAGTTTGAATTAATGCCAGTAAGAGTGGATTCTGGAGAAGGTCAAAGTTCAATGGCCAACAAGGCTGAGGAGCCAATGGGACATCAGTGATTCTTTTATTTAGGACGCTAACGCTAGTACAGTATGTTAAAGCTAACTTCAGGTGTTTAGACTGAGTTGACGTGAACTTGGTGTGTTCTTCAGTATTATTGTTGAGTATCATCATTATTGCTGTGAATTATGATCGTTCTTTGTCATTATTGTCACTGAGAAACCATTTTTAATGATTATTTCTGATTCTAACGGGACACTCTGAGTTTTTCATGCAGGCTGAACATAAAATAGTCTCCTCCACCTATCTCCTGCATCAGCTTCTGATAGAAAATAGACTCTAGGTGAAACTCTAGGATTAGAAAAGCCCGACAGATCTACATTACCCTGTCACTGAACATTCATGGACTCACCCATCTTGACTCACGACGGGGAAGGCTGTTGTTGGTTTAGCGTCCAGGAAACAGCAGAGAACGTCTGGGCTAGTAGAAGCTAACCGTTAGCATTAGCCACTCCACCACACAGCAGAACTCCTCCAGGCTTGTGTTATTGGTGGAGATAAAACATCAACGTTGCAGAGCAAACAGAGTCAGTGGTAGAGTCGTGTTGCTGTTAGCCAATCAGAGGAGAGATGTCCACGTATCAGGAAGTTAGACTCCAGATCCTGTCGTCTGAAGCTACTTTCTCCTCCAGCTGAATTCTCTGTGCTGAAACAGGCGCTCCAGAGCTTTTTACCCCAGAGTACGACTTACAAAGCATTAATTCCTACTAGAGACCTGCAGATGTATTAAAATATGAGTGAAGGACCTCTTTAAAGTCTGGGGTGCTCACGAGGCACCCTTGCATACCGGTGTTATATCAGTACTCCCTTCGGTTCTCCTGTTGATTTGTGTTCCTCCGACTTCAGACCGATGGTTTTGTCTGGATCGTTTCCGTTGTTTGATACGATCCAGTTTTCATGTCTCAGATATGAGCCGTGTTAGCTTTTGGGACCACCTGATTGGACATCTGGTCATCATGTGTTCGTGGTTTCAGTGCACGTCTGCCATGGAATATAAAGTAGTTTGACCTCACAGAGGTTCATTCTCAAATACCAGTGAAAAGCAAACAACTTGAATTCTGTCACAGTGGAAGAACCCCACACATTTTCTGTGTTTTTGCATTTGCTCTGATTCCTCAGTGTCCTTCCTTTGTCTTTGGTGTGCTTGTTAACCGCGTTAGTTTGCTGATTCAAGTGAATTTGGTCATTTGAGTCCTCGAGATGCTTTTGAAAAGTGCTGGTGTTTACCTTTAGGGCTGAGGTCCATGCCTTCCACATAGAAAGGTCCATTCCTCAGAGCTATTTCCTGTAGAATGATGCCAAAGCTGTACACATCACCCTTCTGAGTCCCCTGAGGGGGGTGGCGGTCGTATATGAGCAGCTCAGGAGCGGTCCAAAGCTTTTCTGATGAAGAAAAAAACAACGACAAATAAACTCCAGGCTGATGGGTTTGTGACTGAAAGCAGGAAATAGACTTACTTGCATAGAGGGCATGAGAGTCGTCATTTTCGCAGGATGAGCGGAAGCTGGCCAAGCCATAATCCGTGATTTTCAAAACAAATCGACTGTCCACCACGCAATTAGATGACTTCAGATTTCCATGGCAGCCGAAGTAGCTATTGTGGAGATAGTTCATTCCCTGGTGCAGAAGAGCGAAGCATTAAAACCACTCTTTTCATTTTGCTTTACATCAAAGCAACAAACATATGGAAATAATCCGGTGTGACGAGTTTACGCATGCTGCAGGTTTGTGAAGGACAGCCCTGTCGTTTCAGTGAAACTACTGTTAATTCCTCTGGGAGAGGGTCGGCGGGTCCTCGCTGCTCATGTTTAACTTGGTGGAAACAGTGAGTCAAACATCCTGAAAGCCTCAGCAGCCCATCTTCTCTATCAGCGTGGACCGGTCTAACCAAAGCGCTCAGTCATGCATGTCGTCCAACTCCTGACAAGAAGCCTTCTTTGTTCGAAGAGATTAAAAAGAAACGGCTCCATTATATCCGTGACCAGCTCTGATTGAACTTTTAGTTTTAATAACTGTAGTTTCCTGCAGCACGCTCAGCTGAAAACCTGTTTTTGTCCTTTTCTGCCTCTTCCTGTCCGTGTGAAACCATGGCAACCAGGACAAATCTGTGCATATCTGTAACACACACCGAGCAGGCTTCTGCCTGCGCTCATGTGAAAACATATAAATCAATAATCAGCCGCGGACGTCTGGGTTGCTGTTTGCCGTGTGTTCGGCCTGAAGGCCACTAACCTTTACGATGTCATTGATCAGCGAGTAGCGGAACATCCAGTCCAGGTTTATGCTCTCGTTCTCCAAAATGTCCTGCAAAGCAAGAGCAGATCCAAATCTGTAGGAACATTTCATCTCTCGCTGTAACTTTTAATCAACTCAGTTCTGCCAGAAGTTTCTTCAAGGATGAAAAGCAGAACCAGCACTTTTCTCTTCTGTTCATCTTCATGGACATGTCTGAAGCCCTGCAGGAGATTAATGAATGAGCCTCAAGGCCCCGAATCTGACCCCGTTCCTGGAATCCGGGTCCGGCTTTGACATCCAGCTACATCAAATCAGCCTAAACGTCCTACGCGGAGACGGGGATGAAGAACAGCCGTCTTCGTGTTCCTCAGACTTTAGGAATGTCCAGCGATGTCAGGAGGCCAAGAATTATAACATCGAGTACTTCTCATCAGTTAAAAATAAACTCAAAAAGTGCATTTGAAGATAAATATGTCAACAAGTTTGACGCAGGAAAGTTAGATCGTCGGGTTAAAACAGTTTGGCTCAAAGTATGAAAAGCTCTTCTGAAAATGTCTCTGTGTTGGACGTCCAGTTCTCTATGAGAAAGACGTTTGTAAAGAAGCTAAAATACAGAACACAGGAATTCTTCAAATCACGCTTCAGCACGATGTTCACAATGGACATTAACGTTTACAAACATGGCAGGAAGTGACACCAGACCATCAAAGCACTAAAAGCTCACACTAATGCAATGATGAAGCCTAAAGATAAGAACTGCTTTCAAATGTGTTGATTAAGATGAAAGAATCATGCAGCGTTTTCCATGCCTTGTTTTACCAAGATGGACGTTTTTCTCTCAAATACAGCGCTCTAAAACCTCGTTCACTCCAAGTGCAAAACGAATGTGGACTGGAATCCACACGGCTTCTGGGCGGACCTCCATTTACACGACTGTGGATCGTGTGCAGAACTGAAAATTTCTCACGAGAGGAGCTGGTAAACAAAAGCCACGCTCGTCTTCTCAAACCATCAGTGAACCGATATCCGTCATTCTAGACGTGTAATTATGGAGGGTAGAACCTGGTCCCGTGGCTCTATGATGTTCTTACAAAAAGTTATAAGGCTTAAATTCTGCAGGGCCGTATTTCGAAAACGAAAGGTCGGAGGGCTTTTTGCCCCCCCAGGCACGTATAGGGCGCACCCCCCCGCGGGTACACCCAGCCCCGCCCCCCGCCCTCCTGACGAAACAAGACCCCCTGGACAAAAGATTCCCCCAAATGGACCAGAATTCTTGATGATCACCTTTGGTAAGCATTGTCAATAACAACAAAAGACGCCGACAGAATGATGCAACGCAAGATTTATCTGGAAAAAACCGGATGCACCTCGCTGCCACACGTCTCACTTCCTGTCTGGCTCATGTTTTCTTCAGCTTCATGATGATCTGCATGCGGTGTCTGGAAAAAGTAGAAACCATGCAAGAAGCTCCGCTCGGCTCTGATTGGACTCAGCGAACTGTAAGCCGCACAGACTTCGACCCGCGTTCCTCGGTATAAATGAACCTTAACGCTGAACTAAACTGAACTGCTTACTTTGATTTACTGTAACTCTGCAACACTTTAGTGTCACCAGAAAAATTCTAAAGGTGTTTGAAAGAAGAGAAGTTGCACTTTTAAGTCCACGTAGCTTTATTACAGTAAATCCCTCTCCACTGTTGCAGGAAGTCGGCAAATCTGACTATCAGACTATCTGCTCACCAACGGTGCCGAGAGAGGGCGGAAAACAAGTGACAGTCATAAATAACATCAGCTGTAGTAGCGCCACAAAACGGACCCCCAAACACGCCGCTTCATCAGCTCAAGCATCACTCCTGCTGCTCCCCACGCCACCCCCGGCTGCGCTCACTCCTACCGCCGTAACGCCGTTAACACCTGAAAATACCCTGGATGTGTTTACTGTTGGTCTCAAAATACTAAAATGAAAATGTGTAAAAAACCGATCAGCGCACCCGTTATCAGTATCAGTTTTCCCACAGTCGTAACTTCATTTATATTTAACGTTTTCTGTTTTTCTCTGACTGATGATTTTTCAGCACACATGGCTGAAGAAAGTGCTAAACTTTAGGAAAGTTGTCCAGTAAATAAGAAACACAGCAGTTGGATAAAACAGCCTTCTAGAGTAAAACTACTCACATGAGTCAATCTGTACCATAACGGGTTCTAATTACATCACTGACGGTGAGGTCATGTGACCTGCAGACGTTACCTGCAGGCTGCCTCGGGGGCAGTACTCTGTTACGATGCAGATGTTGGGAGGGTCGATGCAGGCCCCGATGAACCTGGTCAGATGGTTGAACTGAACGTCTCTCATCTGAAAATAACCACACAAACACACGGCAACTGTTAGCTCCACGCTTTCCAAACACCACATTCCCAAACTCCATGGAAACAGAGGACTGACGCTTCATTTATGCACCCGGTTTTCAGATTAACGCTGCCAACCTTTCAGCAGCGCCGTCTGTTTGCAGTCGACTTGCTCGTACGGTCGTTCGCTGTGTGTCGAGCTGCAGCCCTGCTCATAGTTGACACACGTGCATGTAACGCACGACTCGCCCGCGGAGGTTATGAATGGGCCAGTGTGCTGAGGAGGACGTAAAAAGCTGCTCTTTAGCAGGAGGACTAGATCTTCTCTAGAATCTCTAATCAGACTTTTTATGAAGCAGAAACATTTCAGTAAAAGTATGAGTGGCAGCGCAGATGTTTGAGGTCAAGAGATCCAGAGGGAACATTTGCTGCTAGATTCTTTTCATAAGAAAGTGTGAAATTTTCTTTTGTAGCAACAAGCGGCACAGTCCTCCTGCTTTCATTCCTCCTGATAGAACCGCTGACAGAGACCAGCGTTAAACTTCAAAAAGGCTGAACGTCGCTTCAGCAGCGTTCTGTTCTCCTGTGAGTGACAGCCGCTCTCACGCCCAACGCCGAGCGTTACTGGCTCCTGTTTCATGACTCGGGAGATGCTGTTAGCCTACCCTTTGGCCCATATAATTTCCCCTGCTGCACTCTGGAAGACAAGTGGTTAAGTTTCCACTGGCGGGCCTGTCTCTTCCCCCCATCTGGTCGGTGAGCTGAGGTTTGACAGGCGATCAGGCCCCCGGGGTATCTGAAAAGCTGCCAGCTCAGACAGCAGCCTCTCTGACCGGTGGCCACTAACCACTCCCCTCCAAAGGACTGCAGCTCACACAAAATGACCCATAAATCTCTGCCCGAGACACAGAATCTAACTACTGCAGTAGATTAGAAGTAAAGAAAATGGCCAAAAGTTTTCTCCACAAGCATCCATCCTGTCCGCGCCTGCCAGTTTCATTTCCAACTCGTGGCTTTCCCCCCGTGCCACACTGAGTATCCATCACCAAACCACATTAACTTGGGAGTTTTCAGCCTTCTTATCGCTCACTCGTAAATTTTTCCCAGTCTGAGGGAGTTTTATATCAGCAGCTGCTGTGGCTGATATTAAAAAGACAGTTGAGGACGTTCACTTTTTGTTATGAAAAACAGGCTACATCCCGCAGCGCCTCTCAGCGCGCCGGTAAAGGCGTTAATAAAAGGCTTCTGACGTTAAAGATAGTGACCGACACTTCTGCTGTCATACAGAGTCGGAAACAAATCACAATCAGACACGAGGATCCGTCTCTCGGCTCCAAATGAAAACCAAAATACCAAAACGCAGACGAGATGAAATCTTGTTACGTAATAAAGACTGAATGGGTGAATCCATCCATAGCAGCAATAAATGTTCCGGTTTTCAGGTACACGTGTTGACGGCAGAGGAAAAGCAACTAAACTCACCTTCTTCTTATAATAATTTTAACACATTTTTGCTATCTGACCCTTTTTGACCCTTCTAGTCTGGGCCCAAACCACATAAACCAGCTGATAAAGAGTTTCCATCTGGTTTTAGGCAGTGGTGCCCCCAGAAAAGTTTCATAGGGGTGGCCATGAGGCCTGAGAATAGTTTGGGGTGGCACACCAAATTGATCCTCATGGTAACTCTGGGAAAGTTTATAATGCTTCTTTATTCATTTTCATTAAAAAATAATAATAATATGCGTCCAACACACTTGCATCAAATTTGAGAAACACAGACATTTCAGAAAAAAACAGTTGAGACAGTTATATTAAATGATGTTTCAACATTTATTTTAGAATTTAAGATTCTTCACTAAAACATCCACCAAAACTCTGGTGATTGAAACGTTTGTTTAGAAAATGGTGAGCAGCAGTGACATTTAAACCTTTTTTAATTCTGATTATTTATTCATTAAACGTATCATTTGTATAGGGTTTTACATGAATTCATTAAATAAGATAAATTTATGGTTTGTTTGAACATCAATATAAAGAACACTGGAGTGGCCAGTGGGGTGGCCAGCAATTTTTTAGGGGTGGCCATGGCCACCCCTGGCCACCCCTTTGGATCACCACTGGTTGTAGGTCAACATCAAACTGTTTTTAGCTTTTGTTTTTGGTCTTAAGATCTTCTAAATGTAGCTAGTTGTTAGCTTGCTACGCTACTGCGTAGTATTATGATCTGAACTTAGAAATCAGAAACTTAAATATTCCTTAATTATAACTTTATAAAACATTTATTTATTGTTTCCAGGAATTTGGGCTGAATAAAAACCAACACTTTGTTCAGACCAAATCGTTTCTATAATGAGGAATAAATCACGTTGACATATAGCATTAAAAAAAAAACGTACATGTTTGAGTTCCATTAAAACTTGCCGAGTCAGCTCTATCCTCTTCTTGTTGACGTGCTTGATGGCCACCAGGTTCCCCTGTGTGCAACAGCAGTGAAAGCAGTCAGAGTCCTGACTTACAGCAGCGTTTTCAGACAATGTCTTTATTTAAGGAGACGACAACCGCAGCACACTATAAAAAGCACAAAGAGGAGCGGTGAAAGAGAGGAAGGCGGCGTTCGCTTGAGCCTGCAGGTACATGTGGAGCTTATTTCCGTCTGCTGCAGAGGGAGAACCACGTTTGAGATGCTGTAAACAAAGGATGCAATCTCCCCGAGCCACAGACGTGACCTTCTAGGAATAAAAACTGTTGCTGTGATTATTAAACAAGGTTGCATGTTAGTGCCTTTGATGGAGTTGCACGTTAGGAGCTGATAATACTGAGTGTTTGTGTCGAGCTGCAGAATTAAAGGCTGATTTTTCAGTATTTGCAGGTTTTCATGGTCGTTATGTAACTGCATTTGTTCTCTGGATTCAATCATCTCTGGTTGGAGCTGGATTTGAGAGTCGTATCTGCACCTCCGGGGCGGAAAACCCATCTTGTTCAGTCACAACAGCCTTTATAGAAATATATAAATAAAGAGCACCGTTCTATTGTAAACAGGTTTTAATTCCAGCGCCGCGGCCACGTCACGTTTCCTCACACCTCCTCCTTTTCACACGGGTAAATTAGCAGCAACAATTTGATAGTGGCGTCCAGACTACGAGGCGGGAGTTTAGAACCAGAAGGAGAAGAAAAAAAAATGACGCATTGTGCAGCTCACATTAAAACCAGCTACCTAAATTCGCCCACACACTCTCTTCCTCGCGCCTCTCCAGCTCTCCGGCTTTCTCTGTGCACATGTGTGTGGGTGGGGAAGGAGTGTGTGCAGGAGTTGAAAATGTCAGAACTCACTAAGCCTTACCTTAAAATAGCCAGTTTTTGCAAATAGCTGATATTTTCCATGAGCAGTTATCAAGGAGCCGTAGCTGGAGCCTCTCTGAGAAGATGGAAGGGAGCAGTGAGAAGAAAAGTCGTCTGTTAGTGAGTTCAGATAAGGAAAAAAAACGCTTCAGTTGGGAATCAAATTCCCAAACAAGGATTTCTGTGTCCGTTACCGTGCATATAGCTGAATACACGCTTGCATGGAAAACACACAAAGTTTGGGGGATAAAAACAGTTTTCCACAGACTAAAGTAGGATCTGGGTTGGAAAGCTGTAATGAAAAAGGTGTGTGCACGGGCTTTTCATTAACGCTGTGGGAGGAAGCACAATCCAAAGCCTCCAGATGACAGAACCCGATCCTGGAAGACCGTGTGGAGGCATTAATGGAGCGCGGCCCAGACCAGAGCTTATTTTAACCGTGGTTTTAATTCGTGTCTGCCGCTGTAAGCCCAGCCACCTTCAACAAACCGCTGGAAAAGCTTTCAGGAATGTGTAAACTCACAAAGGATTAGGAGCTCTCTCAGGGCTGCAGCTTTTCTCTGTTTCTAAGAAAAACAAGTGGCTGTATCTTAACACGCAGCTCAAGAGTGTGGAAACAGCTTTAGACAGGTCCAATTAATGTTTTAGATTTCAGGAGGGTCGGATTTTACAGCCGCGACACGTCCAACCGTCTCTTCTACTGGAAAACGAGTCAGATCAACCGGGATGAGGGAAAAGCGGGAATCTGATGGGACGATTCACCTGTGAGAGGGTTAATCGACTTCCAGCTCGTTTGTGGTATTTATTGGGGCTTTCAAACTGAAGGTCTTCCCACCGGATCCTCCACAGCATTCCCGCTAGTTCCTTCTCCAGCTTCAGTTTCCTATAAACACAACAACAGATATAAAAATCAACAAATGCAATTAAAGAAACGGGCGAGCTGTCGATCCGGCGTTTCAGTTAGAAGAAGTGGGTTTTGTGAGATGTTAAACAACGTGGATTTGATCTGCTAAATCACCTCAAACACCGAGCAGATCTGCTCCATTTGCTGTGTTTGATCTGAATCCAGTATTTACTGAGACAGCAGTCTGGCTCTGCTTACAGAGGTCCCCACATCCCGCGTCTCCTAGGATTCTAAGTCAACGCATCCATAACTGAAGCTTGGCAAGATGGAAAACGACTTTAATGTTTTATTAAACATGAAAATATAAATGTTTGCACATCTTAGTGCTGCAGGTGCAGAGAAGAATCAAGTGGAGAAAAACGGATTGAATTTATCACAAACACCAACAAGTAGCCTGAATTTATTCAAATATGATTCTGATGCTGATTTTAAAGCTTTTTTAAAGGCAGAAATTAGAAAAGAAGAGCGAAGGTCCGTAGCTCTGCCTCCTGAAATTATTACTTAAAGCAGGGGTCTCAAACTCACGGGCCGGGGGCCAATTGTGACCCGCAAGACGATAATTTGTGGCCCCCGCCTTAATATGAAAATGTAATGTTAGTGCGGCCCGCCAGTTTGATCTACAGTTTTGTGTGTGAAGCTGAATGAACATACCAATCACGGTGAGGTACGTGGCTCTTGGGGGCGGGACATCGGCCAGGCTTGATGCAAGCAAACATTTCTCTGAGTGACAGAGTGTGGAGTGGAGTGTTTTCCTCCTGCCTGGCTGGCTGAGATCCGTCCCAGCGCGCTACGTTCTCAACACTTAAAAAAAAACCTCTCAGGCAATAGAATCGCTTGATGTTGAGTTTACACGTCTACGCTACGCGGTCAGGAAGCACGTGAAGTAATTCAGCGCAAACCGTAAATTGTGAGAGTTAGGTGATTGAGGAAATCCCTAACATAATTAAAACCGACCTCCAGCAAAAGCAGGGCGCTGCACTGTCCAGCGGTGGCGTCGACAGAAAGACCCCCAGGCTCCGCTCAAAGGACCAATTAGTTAGGTGATTGAGGAAATCCCTAACAGTGGGAATGCGGTGTTCGAGTTTTCTAAGCAGTCTCCAGGAGACAAACAAAAATCTAAAAGCAGTCAGAAATCAGTTCAGTGTCACAGTGGGAAAATGGATTACACGACCAAGTAGATTTCTTTTACTATAACACGGATTATGACAATAAAGCAGCATTTTATCATCTTATTTTGTGTTAAATCAAAATAAAGAGATTTGAGAAGATTGAAACATTGCTTTTTTTGTGGAAACCCTGATGAGACCCAGCCTCACCCAGACTCTTGAGTTTGAGATCCCTGACTTAAAGCCCGTTTTGGTATTGAACGGGGGGGATCGGCTCGCTAATTTTTTCTGTCCCGATTCTAAAACCGGCCCAGACACCCGACCCGGACCGCGCCAGTCACAGGACTTTTTTGGCCCCCTTCTGCTGTAGGTCCAGAAATTTCTGGAGCGGTACGGCTAGGGCGGAGCAACAACACAGTCCACTGATTGGGGGACAGAAACATGTCACTACTTGCAACAAGCAAAACAAACAGGGTTCAACGGAGGTCCGTTGTTTGTATTTTCATTAGATGTACATGAATGTGAGAAAATGCCAGCAAGTAGCAGCAAGTTTTGGTCATCTTCAGAGCTCCATACATCCCTCACTGTCACCGTGAGAGTCCACACTCAGGCGGAGCTAGACGGATCGGTAATGTTGTTTCTCAGCGGATGGCCGCCGAAGGATTCGAGTGGATGACGGAACGGTGTCGGGCCAAGCTGAAGAAATTAAACCCCAATATAGAAAAGTTAAGGACAGAAACAGCCGGAGTGGAAATGGGAGAAATACACGGAGGTGCTACGAGACGCTGGATGCTATTATAGCCACAAACCGGCAAACCGAGGCAGCGAGATAGCGAAGTAGTCACATGTCGAGCCTGTGGTAAGCATTTTTTTTTCTTTAGCTCTGCAGACCATTTATTGCAGCACAAAAATACTGAATAAAATCGCGCATGACTGTTCGTTTAACCCCGCCTGCCGACATGAGAGCCCAAAATGCGATAGAAACGCTCTCCTGACATTGCAGACCCATACCGGTCCACGCCGGTCCATAATAACCCGCTCTGCTCCGTCCCGAACCCTGCAGATGAGTCCAAGGCATAATTGAGACCGTCGCTTTCTCCTGGACGACCACAAGATGTCAGTAATCCTTAGAAACTGGTCCTTTAATCAGAAGCTTCACTTCGTGGCTTCCACGTGTTTTTCTTCAGTAAAAATAAGTTTTCAGCTCAAACTCTGTAAGAACTCAGAAACAATAAAGTCACTGGGCATTTTCAAGTCAAAGTGGTTTAGTCAGAAGCCAATTAAACCTCCTTCAAGTCTCTGCAGGTCTTTGGCGACATCTTCAGGCGTGTATTAAGATGTCGGGTTCCTCATTAGGCCCGGCGACGTCTGAGAGGGTTTATTAAAGTGGCCGCAGCGTATTGAGATCCAGGGTGGAGCGCAGTGGGAGCGTACATCAGCACAGCTTCATCTGAAGCAGAAACATTTGTGCTACAACCCCATTGTGCTTCCAGCTGGTGGTCCATAGCAGCAGAGTCCTGGGGCACCATGTCAGTCACTGGTTTATGTGGTAGGATCGCCATGGGAACAGAGCATAGTGAAGGCGCAGCGTGGTCTTTCAACCTACCTAACAGGTCTTAATCCAGTGTAAAGGGAACCAAAGCAGCTAGAGGAGGGCAGAACTAAGGTCCATCCATCCATCCATTTTCATCCGCTTATCCGGAGTCGGGTCGCGGGGGCAGCAGCTTAAGGAGGGAGGCCTAGACCTCCCTCTCCCCAGCCACTTGGGCCAGCTCCTCCGGGGGAATCCCAAGGCGTTCCCTGGCCAGCCGAGAGACATAGTCCCTCCAGGGTGTCCTGGGTCTTCCTTTGGGTCTCCTCCCGGTTGGACGTGCCCGGAAAACCTCACCAGGGAGGCGTCCAGGAGGCATCCTAACCAGATGCCCGAGCCACCTCAACTGGCTCCTCTCAATGTGGAGGAGCAGCAGATCTACTCTGAGCCCCTCCCAGATGACCGAGCTTCTCACCCTATCTCTAAGGGAGAGTCCAGCCACCGTGCGGAGAAAACTCATTTCAGCTGCTTGTATCCGTGATCTCGTTCTTTCGGTCACTACCCAAAGCTCGTGACCATAGGTGAGGGTAGGAACGTAGATCGACCGGTAAATCGAGAGCTTCGCCTTTCGGCTCAGCTCTCTCTTCACCACGACAGACCGGTACAACGCCCGCATCACTGCAGACGCAGCACCAATCCATCTATCGATCTCACGCTCCACCCTTCCCTCACTCGTGAACAAGACCCCAAGATACTTGAACTCCTCCACTTGGGGCAGGACCTCGCCCCTGACCTGGAGAAGGCATTCTACCCTTTTCCGACTCAAGACCATGGTCTTGGATTTAGAGGAGCTGATTCTAACTAAGGTATAAACGTATTTTTGGTCTCATGTTTGAATATCATAGCTCCACAAACACGATGAGATTTATCTCTGCAATGACCAAAGAGTTGGTTCCTTCCCTCGACCAGCTTTGGAGGTGTCTTTTTGTTGGAGGTTCTAGAGATAATCAGCTGTTAAAACCATCCTCAACACCTCCAGTAAAAGAATAAGTCACCACTCCTCCGAAATGATGGGATAGGGCCAGTGAGAGGCGTTTGGATTGGGTCTGTTGACCAGCTCAGTGGCCTAGTGGTACGAGTGTCTGCCCTGGGACTGGGAGATCGTGGGTTCAAATCCACGGTCGGGTCATACCAAAGACTTTAAAAATGGGACCCAATACCTCCCCGCTTGAAACTCAGCATTAAGGGGTTGGATTGGGGGGTTAAACCAACAAATATCTCCATAGCTAGGCCACTGCTGCAGCTCACTGCTCCCCCAGGGGATGGGCCAAACGCAGAGAAGAAATGTCACCAGTGTGTGACAACTAATGGGACTTTAATCTGTATTCTGAGATTCAAGAGTTACTGGTTTATTTAGGGGTTGATAAACACTTTTAAGTTTAGCTTTCACTTAATTGAAACAAATAAAATAAAATTCTAGGTGAAGGGATGACTGGAGACGGCAGCAAAGCTTCAATAAGGGACCCTAAAGTTAAAGGATTCTGCTTTTTTAATCAGCCCTACACAGATCTACAAGAGTCAAACGTTCTGTGGATGGAGGCCGTGTGAAAGCAACATTCCAGAATCAGTGGTTTGAGAGATCCGGAATCAACCTGATTGATTAATTTTGCCTCTTTTTGTGGACACAAAAAGCAGCAGATGGGAGTAAAAGCTGCTCCATGATGACAACAAGCCTCAGAATATCCACACATCTTAACCAGAGAGAACTCCGTCTCCTCGTGATCATGTCAGCGATATTCCTGACGTGTTTGGGTGTTTTTTCCAACCTCGGCCTGACGGGCAGGCTCCATCCAGGAGACGCATTCCAGCAAATCAACACATCTGGGGCAAATCTCACGGGAGCTGCTGTTTTCATGGCATTTTAATGATTCACACCCAAGAAAATATTCTAAAGTAAAACCCCGCAGTTCTCGGTTTGTTTGTGTTTGCTTGCGAGGGAGAGGATTTATTTTTTGGTTAGAAACTTAGAATGAAAACTGAGAGGAGCTGGAGCATTCCAAGGCAATCTAAAAGGTGTAAAACACTTCCAGATGGCTGCAGGGAATGATTACAGCGCTCGCTCGCTCGCACATCACCGTGTTTCAGCCGTTCTCCAGCCAACTTGGCCCTGAGCGTGGCTTCTCTTTTCGGGTTTTTCTGCCTCCGTGTCACCAGTACAAACTTTACTGTCGAGCAGCTCAACAACGTAAACGATACGCTGATGTTTGCGAGCCTTCCGAGGACGTTAAAGCCCTCCGGCTCCGTCCAACAGCACCAAATAAAGAAGAGCTATTTAAAGAGCCTTGTTTAGAGGCTCCTGGTGTGGGGCTTCACACTGGGCCTATTGTTTCACCGTGAATACCTTCCTGCTGGACCAGCCCCCTCCATTAAAACAACAAAGTCAGCGCCGCTCTGCTCAACATCACCTCACACTCCTGCTGCTCGGCAGACTCCAAAATCAACTCGGAGCCGCCGGCAGTCTCAGCCCCAACATCTATCACTCCCTCCGTCAGACGCTAGCGTTAACAGAAAAGTCATAAATGTGTTCTACAAAATATCAAATCTTGCTGTTAAGAGTGACGTTTTAGCATAAGAGTAACTAATATTTTAGGTTTTTCCACTTTGGACAAATGAAATCTGAGCTTTCTAAAAGATTAAATGACCCACTTCTAAGTTAAATAAAAGCAAAACAAAGACGCATAAGTCCTCTTTTATTCAGTTTTATTCTCAGTCAGATGTACTCGTGTACATTTTACAGTGGAATTTCTGTTGCCAGTTATTCATTCAGCTTTTTTTGTATTTTTATACAAAAGATGGCAGTAATCTCATATAATCTGAGCAGAGCCCACAAATTACAATCCCTCTAGAAATCAAAGGTTTATTTTGACTACACAGTTTATGTACTTGAGGAAAATAGCATCAAAGCAGCAGTGATTCTATATATTTAAGTATTATAAAACTTTTATTTCTTATCAAAAATATAAAAATTATGTGTGAGCATCCCAGATGTATGAATTGCACCTTGAGGTTGAGAAGCTTATCTTCTGTTCTGAGAAAGTACCGACAGTGGTGAAACACGTAAAACGTCTTTAGTGGTGTGTTCGTAGGTCAAGTTCCCTCAGCAGCCGGCTCCGCCGTCCGCCTCTCGGTCCACGGTGAAAGCCCCCGCTGCCGTCTGCAGAAACAGGAAGTGACTTGTTAGCTTAAACAAGTCAGACACGTGAAATTCAATTTAGAAACGGAGCTCAGCTTCACTCTGGAGGTTTACTTTTACAGCTTAATGTCGTTTTGGAAGCTTCTGAGTCAAATAAAGGACACGCTGTTCAGGTCTGTTTAAAGTTTGTAGAAGACTAAATTTAGAGCTGAAAGTTCCTGAACGTGGGTCAGGACCACAAATGCATCACAGTTGCCCGCGTTAGATTCCCATAACAGAAATAGATGCTTGTTGTCATTTATGTTAAACTTGGATGCAATGTTTTTCTTTTTTTTTTTTTTTGTACAAAGAACTCCAATAAAACAAACTTACCCGACAAGAGTTCAGGACAACTAGCTAGCTAGTTTGGAAACCGTGCAGCGCTTGCTGAACTGTGAGCTGAGGAATAAAAAGAGAAGAAGAAGAAGCTAATTTACTGAGGATTAAATTCACCCTCTGCATCTAATTATCTGTTAGTTATTTCATTTTTGTGCCATGATTAACTCAGATTTAGTGGAATTACCTCAGGTGGAAAGCTGCTCCTCCGTCTTTCTTCTGCCACTCCTCTGATCAAAATCCATTCTGATTGGCTGGTGATTAACACTGGTTTGTGTTAATGGTCAGTATTAGATAAATATTCAGATTATCCGTGTGATTTGTTAGCTGTGCAGCGACGTAAAGATTCTTTAAGGTCAGTGCATTTAGAAGATCAGAAAGCAGTGAAGAAGAAGCAGAAACGTCCATTTCCTGTCCTTACCGACAGATACCAGCCGTGACATTAGCCGGGGCTTAACAAGTCCCTTCCAGGAGCTTAATTACTTGGAGCATGCATGATTTACCTCTGCTGTAATTAAACGAGGCTTAATGCTACAACATGAAGACGTCGACTGCGCCGCTTGGGACGCTGAAACAGTTTTATTTCGGTTTGTTTTTACAGCTGAATGCTGAGCACCAAGTTTAAACCGCTGCAAAAGCAGCAGGCTGTTGGTTTTTCTTAAAGTGAAACTAAACAGCTGAGGGGCAGCAGTTATCCCAGTTCAACCATTAACTAAACCGCTAATGGTGTCATTTTTTAATTAAATGAAAATGTGAAACACCGAGCTCAATAAGCATCTTAAAGGGATAGTTCAGGTGTTTTACCTGTGGTAGATAGCGCATTGATCAGTTTCAGTGATTAGTTCTGACAGGATTAACAAGATAGTCCAAGAGGAGCCAGTTCCAAAGGGACTAAAACACGTCTAATCCCGAAAACCGTCATCACTCTTGTTTTCTGTGTTTTACTTAGATTTCTATGGTTATTTAGCTGCAGCGAGCTGCACAACCTCTGGTGCATCCTGGGAAATTTCCTGAAGAAATATCATCATTTTTAACTTGATCTGTAGAGGCATTGCAAACGTTTGTAGAATAATATTTTCACAAATCACTGAAAGTTTTAAAGGCACACTTGGAAGTTTTGGTTTGCTTTAGCACCCCCTAGTGTCCGTTAGTGAAACCAAAAGTGAAACTTATCTCCTCGCTGTGCGTTGGTCTTTTTAGCACCTTAATCTAACAGCTGAAACGTCTCCTCAGCCTTCATTAGTGTCTACAGGAGCGGTTCATCACTAAATCAAACAAATCAGCTGTGTTCATGATCTAAAACATGCAGGAAACATGCTGGAAGCAGACTGCAGCACCAGGCATGTCAGCTCCACTTTACTAAGTCCAACAGGGACCGGACCGCCACTCTGAAGTTGCAAGTGTGGTATTCTGGCCACAGAGGGCGGTGGGAGTCTGTTCATTAACCCTGTAAAGGGTCATTTTAGCACAAACTGGCTCAAGAACATGATTTAAATATGAAAAAGTTGCATAGTATGGCTTTAAGAACGAAGCAGCTTCCCTAGCTGTTAGCTCGTCAGTCAGGCCAGAACTAATTTATGTCTCCAAACTGAGGAGCCGACTGCAGCAGGTAAATAGGATTAAATGAGATATATATAACAGTTGTTGTTTTGTTCATTGGGGGATGACTCTGCAGTAAATGTCAGGCAGACTGATTCTCAAGCTAACGGCTAATTGAAACCAAATTTCTACCATGTAAACTCTGAACTCCCCTCACAGCTTTTGCTATCATGTTAACATATTTCAACACTTCTTACATCAGAATTATTTTGTCAACTTTAATAAAACGACTTTGAGTTTCCAGAATCAGAAACCTGCTACGTCCACTTAGCAACATATGAATGAATAAATCAACTCTTTGGTGTAAAAAAGCTAAATTTCTCTCCCGAACGACTGCAGGTGAGATACTGACTACTCACAGATACTCCACAGAAACCCATTCAACCCATGCCTTTAGGCACACTGGATTTCCCTGTCTGTGTTTTATAAAGTAGCTTTGCCTGGAGAATAATGATGCTGCAGACTTCTGCAGATATCGGGTTGGTTTACAGATATGTTTTCCAAACATGACTACAGCAGAGCACAGGCACAGGAAATTAAAAACTAACATTTAAATGGCATTTTTATAATAGAGAGCAAATTTTGCAAAAGTACATGAAGATTTTAAAATCTTTTACAGTCATGCATGAATTTAAAAGTCTAAAAAGTGCTTTGATACGACCACGTTGGAGTATTCAGATGTAACGCGTGATCACAGATATACGTACTGAGTAGTTATGGCAACAGCTAGTAGTTTGGAGGTTTTTCTGGTCATACAGAATAATTTTTATTAGAAAAAAAAATCACATAACGGTCTAGAAATAGACACGTCTTTCAAATAAGGGCCTTTTTAAAACACAGACTAAGGAAAATACCATCAAATGATCGTTAAACGAGAGTGGCAGTTTTTGGGGCCAGAACATGATCTCACTTGGCAGCTTGAGCACACTTTGCTGCTGCTTCAACGCCGTCACCTGCTGAGCTGTTGCTGTGGCAACCACTGTATAAATACCGCACCACAACCCAAAGAACTCCTGGTTCAAACACTTTTCTCAGCCTCTATCCCCCTCGTTTCACCCTTAAGTAGAATTTAATCAGATTTAAGTAAAAAGCAGCACAGACAGGAAGTGTCATGATGTCATCAAACTCACCTGTAAATGAGGAAACTGGAGATCCCAAAAATGATGAGCGCCAATCCAGAGCCAACGGCTACGATGCCCAGGACTGGCAGCTGACCTGGAATAGAAGAAGAAGAAGAGAAAAGCATGACGCCGTCGTATGTTCAGCAGATGTCCAGCAGCGTTTCTCAGAGAAAGAATTTGGTTGTGTGTAAATCTCAGCTGTGACTTCCTGGAGTCCAGCCGTCAAACCACCAGAACCGTTTCACATCTCTCATAATTAAGTCTGGCTGGAAGTCACTGGTTATGCTGATGCTGAATTAAAACTCAGCCAACACCAGAAGCTGTGTAGCTGCTGTCCTAAACGGGTCGGGAGTTCACGGGAACGTCTTCATTTTTCAGCAGGTTAAATAAGAACCAGAGTCATAAAAGACAGAAATCAGAGGAGAAAACAGAAAAATCCTGGCTACAAAGTGACACCAGTAAAAGGAAATGATGGTCAGCGTTCCTGGGTCTGGTGCAGTCGCGGGTTTTTATCTAAACCGGCTCTGGAGCGTGGGAACAAACGTAGACCTCTGCTAGGAACACGGTCCATTATGTCTAATATCAGAGTCTTTTTTCTTGTTTAAATGTCAACACAACCTAAGGTTTAATCATCGACTTTTACCTCTCATATGAGTAAATACAAGAAAATAAAACAGCAAAGAAGCTGTTAATACATAATGTTTTTAGGGTTTCCTGTGATTCTTGGTCTTGTTTTACTGGTTTTTGTCATTTATGTGCTGAAGTTCTGTGTTTCTGGTTTTCTGAAGCATATTCCGGATGGTTATGTGAAAATTCAACGTTAATCCAGTGGAAGTTCATGAGCTTGTTGTGCGTTTATCACTGCCGCTATCTACTTCTTGTCAGCAACAAACTTTCAAAGCAAACAGCGTGAATTCTTTGCAGCATGCTAGCGAAGCTTTCACTCATTTAGCGTCTGATCACACTGTTACATGTGCAGTATCAACATCTAAGTCGATTCAGGTCAATCTTATGGTTATAAGCTGGGACTCTTTATCCTCGTTTACATGCACAATAGAGAACCAACCTCTCAAATGAAGTTTGTTCTACTCCAGTACTGTAGGTGGCGACATGCGCCCTTTCATGTTGGCATTTTTCCGGTTAGCTTGTAGTAAACAAACGCTAGCGGGAGTGAAGCAGACGCAATGGAAGCAGGATATGCACAATGGCTGAAGGAATGGACAACAATGCTGCAGCACAGCTTATTTGGTGCGTACTAGACTGTTTGATGGTGTTACACGTGTTACATTGTGGCGATGATATTATCAGAAGATCACTTCCGGAACGTGAGCGTCTAATCGGTTCAGTTCGGCTAACCCGTTTACACGCAGAATGAATTCAGTTTGTTACCCCATTATCTGGGTGCTTCAGAATCAGAAGGGTTTAATTGCCATTTGTGTGAGAAATCACAATATTAGGAAATTGCTGCGGTACTTGGTGCAAAAAGAAAGATAAAAAATAAGAGATAAGCAAATATAGGACATAATAAGGAAGTAATAAGTTCAATTCAGCCCAACTAGAACCAGTTCACCTTCAGCCAGACTAACGCGTTTATATGCATATAAAAAAAAAACCGACGTAAGTCTTTTTAGGGCAATACTTTGGTTTTCTGATGCGAGTGTAAACACACTGACGAGAAAGCAGAGTGATCTGCAGGTCCTAAAGGATAAACAACAAAGACGCTCCTCCCCTTTAGGAGGAATCACTTTCAGGATTACCTTTTTAAATCAGCTCCCAGACCTGAATCTTTTCATACGAGTGTTGCCTCACACTGAGAGAGGATTTTCAGATTATGATTTGAATAGTAATAGCATTGCTTTATATTTAGTTCACTCATTTATTCTAGTAGTCCAAAACCGTCCTAAATGGAACACCATCTAGATCAGCAGATGTTCAGAAAAAACAATGGATTTTAGAGTTCTTGATCACTTTTTGGTAACGTTTCCAACCCTTGGGGCTCTAAAAGCGTATTTTCTCCTGTACAAGTAATTATGAACGAGATTTTATTGTTTTTTCTTGGTGTGAAAGTTAAAGGGTTAAAGTGAAACTAAACTTCTTCCTGGTAATAAACTGTAGCATACGGAGCCCGTCTGATGACATTGAGGAAAAAAAAAGAACTCGTGGCCACGAGTTATTAATGCATGGGAACGAGATACTTAATGCATGGGAACGATATATTGATGCGTGGAACGAGTTATTAATGCGTGGGAACGACTTATTAATATGTGGCCACGAGATATTAATGCGTGGGAACGAGTTATTAATGTGTGGGAACGAGATATTAATGCGTGGGAACGAGTTATTAATGTGTGAGGGATGTGTTCCAGAACTCATCTTTCCTGAAAGGATCTTCTCTTAAAAGCCCCAAAATAGTTAACTTTTAGCCAATATTAGGTTTTATCATAATATTATTAATATTTATTTTAATGAATTAAGTATCTTGTGGCCACGCATTAATATCTCGTTCCCACACATTAAGTATCTCGTGGCCACGAGTTATTTTTTTTTCCTCAATGTCACCAGACGGGCTCCGTAGTAGCATGCTAACATTAGCATTTAGCCTCCTGTTCTCATTCCTGTGTTTGTTGGGTTTTGTCTCAACCAGCATGTTTTGTCAGATTTAGGTCCACGTGTAGAAGTGTTTAATGACACGTACGTACCGTCGTTGCAGGAAGGGTCATCGGTGGAAAAGACACAAGGAGGATTATCTAGTGGTGGTCCTCCACTGGGCCAGTGGATCTTCTCTGTCTGGGACCAGATGATCTCCTTGGTGCTTCCATTGAAGTAAGCCACGACCTACCAACCAAGGAAACGAATACTGTAACACACCTTTCTAAAGTTTAGAACTGATTATCTGAGCAAATTTGTTCTGTTTTTTTCCCCAAAAAATAAATATTTGTAGTTCAATTCCAATTCTGTTGTTCACATCATCGCTTGGAGGACTTTGTGTTTTTTTCCCTCACGCCCTTATTAACTCGTGTCCTGTCTCCAAAAACCTTTGAGGCTTTCAAAGGTCATCAAAAGAATGCAGAAAGTGACGGCTGATGAGGATTCATGTCTGAAGCAGCTGCTGTACTTTAGCTGAGGGGAAGAGTTTGAGAACGTCTGGACTAGTAGAAGCTAACCGTTAGCATTAGCAACTCCACCACACAGCAGAACTCCTCCAGGCTTGTGTTATTTGTGGAGATAAAACATCAACGTTGCAGAGCAAACAGAGTCAGTGGTAGAGTCGTGTTGCTGTAGCCAATCAGAGGAGAGATGTCCACATATCAGGAAGTAAGACTCCAGATCCTGCCATCTGAAGCTCAGCTCTGATGTGGCTCACTTCTAGTTCCTGAAACAGGTGCACTGGAGATTTTTTCCTCAGAGTACGATTTACAAGGCATTCATTCCTACTAGAGACCGCTGCAGAAGCATTGATTAAACTAGTGTTCCACCTTTAACTGAAATGTAACTTAGTCAAAGAAATAGTTTGCTTTGTTACAACAGAAGTATTACGTCTCTTGTTTGCCATCTCTACTAATGCAAACAACATGTTTAGAATAATTTGGCAAAATAAAATGTTTCATTTCTTCTTTATTTAAAAACGAAGCTCATTCTCAGGCCCTGGCTATGCTAAGAGATACTTTACAAAACACTTTCTGCAGCATTTTCACTACTTATCCTCATTTTCTACTAGAGATGCTCTAAAGAATACTCCATGGATCAGCCAATCTCAAAAATCTGATTTTTCTTTCTGCCTGTGAATGCACCTTTCCCAAGTATCAATAAGCTAAAACGTGCTGGATAGCATGAGGACCAGGGTTGCCTAGCCCTGGACTAGACCCTAGACCAGTGGTGTCCAGTCCTGATCCCCGAGGCTCCCTGTCCAGTATGTTTTAGAGGTTCCTCTGATTTTAATCAGTCGGTGATTAACAGGCTTCCATATTGCTCCTCCTCAATCTGAACTAGGCCTTTCCAGGGAGGCTGAAGAGTGTGATCCCCCTGCAGTTGGAACACACCCTCTGGTCCCCTTTCTTAAAAATGGGAAATGCTACTCCACGGGCACCACCCCTGATGTCCATGAAATGTTGAAGAGGCGCGTAAACCAAGACAGACCTACATCATCCATAGCCTTGAGATATCCAAGATGGACCTTGTCAATCCCCAGAACTTCGCCACTGCATAGATGTTGGACTACCTCAGCGACTTCTGCTCCAGAGATTGTTTGATCCAACCCTGAGTTCCCTGGCTCTGGTTCCTTACTGGAATACGCACTGTGGGATTGAGGAGCTCCTCAAAGTATTCCTTCTACTGTCCAACTATATCCTTTGCTAATCCCAGCTAATCTCCATCCCCGCTACAAACAGCCAATAGTCTTCTTCCATGTCCTCACCAAACTCCTCCTTTGTCTGACATTTTGCCTCAGTAACTGCCACTGCTGCACACCGCGTGGTCCTTCGTTATGTGTCAGCTCAGCTGCTTCTGGAAACCCACAGACCAACCATGCCCTGTAGACCCCTTCTCCAGCCTGATGGCTCTCCTAACCAATGGTGTCCACCAGTGAGTCCATGGGTTACCACCACGACTAGCACCAGCAACCTTATGACAACAGTTAGCAGTAGCTGAGTGGAACAAGGCCCATTCAGACTCAGTGTCCTCCACTGGGACAGGGTAAAGCCCTGCCAGAGGTGGGAGTTGAAGATCATTTTGACAGGTTCTTCCTCCAGGCGTTCCTAGTAGATCCTCACCATCGGTTTTGGTCTACCAGGTCTACGTGTTGTCCTCCCCTGCCATCTGATTCAACTCACCGCAGGTGGTGATCAGTTAACAGCATCACTTCTCTCTTCACTCAAGTGTCCAAAACATACAGGTCAGTGATTGACCTGCGACCTAGGCTGCCCTGGTACCACGGGTACCGATGGGCATCCTTATGTTCGATCGTGGTCCAAACTGCAACTTTCACAGAAGTCCAATAACAGAACACCACTCTGGAAATGTTTATTTTCATTAGTGATAACATCTTCAAGTATGAGTTTGACACATTGATGAATAAAATAAACTAAAGAATCAAACCTAAACCAATCCACACATGAATCCAAACGTCCATGCTCATGAGAGAAAACCTCAGCTAACGTAACTGCCCGCCGATCCTGAAGGCTGGAACCATTTCTGATGCTTTCAGCCAGTCGGCTGCTTACTCAGGTCAATATGAAAGAACCCATTAAAACTAAAGCAGAAATGAGACCAGGAAGTCATGCTGATCGCCCCCAAGGACTACTGTAAAATTCTAACTGAAGTCAAATGTAGCTAACCCACTTCTTCACCCCTCAGAGGAAAAAACGGACATGAGCGCTGGAACAGTTTACAGCAGAGGTTTTATGCATCTTATCTTTAGAGGAGTTCAGACACCAACATCTGCTTTGTGTTTAGAATATTAAACAGATGATTAGATCTCATCTCAACAAACAGTTATAAAGTTTAATTCAGGCCACCTTTATTTAAAACAACACTGTTGACCAACGTGCTGTACACCTTCAGAAAGAACAAACACAAAAACAGATAAAGTAGTGAAACAGTGTCTGAAAACCAATAAGCCAGTGAGAGAAAATGAGCTTTAAGGGTGTTGTAACTCAACCAAGTTTCTTCAAGAAAAAAGAATGACGAGACCTTGTCTAGCATTTGAACTTAAACTTTAGTGAGATGTTTAGAACACCTTACAGGAAAAAAACGTCTGATCTCAGCGCCAATTTTCTTTGCACTTCCTCCTTCCTTGCTCAGCCTTCTGGGTAACACGCTAAGCCTCATGGGTAATGCAGTTTTTCAAAGGTTACACAATACTGAGCCTCCTAACTAATCTCAAATCAAAACACTGTTTCATATCAGTAAAAAATAATCAGATGAAATAATATGTTCTTGTTAAACATTCAAATTCAATATTTCTATGAACTGACATAATAGTCATTTCTATTTATTACTAGCATTAATATGAATCCCCCTGCTCCTCTAATAATTCACAACAAAGGGTGTTGAACACTCGTTTAATCAATACATCTGCAGTGATCTCTAGTAGGAATGGTAAGTCGTACTCTGGGAAAACAAAGCACTGGTGCACTATTTTCAGAAACTAGAAGTGAGCCAGATCAGAGCTGAACATCAGACGACAGGATGTGGAGTCTTACTTCCTGATATGTGGACATCTCTCCTCTGATTGGCTAACAGCAACACGACTCTACCACTGACTCTGTTTGCTCTGCAACGTTGATGTTTTATCTCCACAAATAACACAAGCCTGGAGGAGTTCTGCTGTGTGGTGGAGTTGCTAATGCTAACGGTTAGCTTCTACTAGCCCAGACGTTCTCTGCTGTTTCCTGGACGCTAAACCAACAACAGCCTTCCCCGTCGTGAGTCAAGATGGGTGAGTCCATGAATGTTAAGTGACAGTGTGACGTAGATCTGTCAGGATTTTCTAATCCTAGAGTTTCACCTAGAGTCTATTTTCTATCAGAAGCTGATGCAGGAGATAGGTGGAGGAGACTATTTTCATGTTCAGCCTGCATGATCTTAACTTGACTACTGAATTTATCTGTGTGTCAGATTTAAGGCTGCAGTCCAGTCGTACTTCAAGGTTGGTTAAAGCCTGGGACACACAGGAGACAGACGCGCTGCGCCACGGAAGCGCCGCAGTTAAATGGTCACACAGGAAGCGCTGCGCCGCTGAACCAAAGACTGTAGCGCTGAACGCTTCTTGAAAAGTCACGTGATAGTCACAACATCTTGAGAACAGGAACAGCCGCTCCACGGCGCGCCGCGGCGCTTGAAATAGAACTGGAGCCTATCTTCAGCGCCTCTGCACGGACCGGTGCTTCTGGGACGCGACGCTGCGCTCCCCGTGTAGCCACTCTCATGGCTTCTAATGGCTTCTTTTTAAAATGACGGCGCTGGCGTGACGCGGCGCGTCTGTCTCCTGTGTGTCCCAGGCTTAACACGTATTAACTTAGTGAGCCCAGATCAACGTGAGGTTTTGGGCTATCACTATGTCCAAACAGCAAAACCTCTGTCTTTTTGTCATTAAAATGCAAAAAGTTACACAACATCCAAGCTTTGATATCCACAATGCACCGCAACAGACTGTTTACATAACAATTGTTTTGGTGATTCATCAAAACGTAGATCTGAATGTCGTCTGCATAAAAATGGAGACATCCCAATAAAACACTTATGACTAATAGCACTACTTTTAATCTTTTTACTGCAATTAGCAGCTCATAATGTTAAAATTTATTCTTTAGAGTAAAAACTGGAAAATAATGTTTAACAAAAAAAAAAAACAATGCTGAGAGAAATATTTTAAATCTAAGAAGAACAAAAAACCCATAAAATATGAGATTACCAATTAAACACGGAAAGATGTTTAACTAGCAATGTCCCACAAAAGCTGTTTATTTGTAAGTTTTTGCTGTAAATTAAGAGTAAATTAAAGGTAAGAACTTTATTCTAATTTAATTCCTTATGAGGTTATTAAATGAAGAAATTGATTAAAGCCCTAATAGTTCAAACTGATCTCATTAGATAAAAGTTTAAAAAAAAAACGATGCCAGAGTTAAAAAAACGAAAAATAAACTTACCCCAAACTCTCCTGTTTCCTGGTTAGTCATCGTCCACAGGTCCACGTCTATGTTTCTTGCATTTTTGTCATCGATGGTGACTAATCCCGTCACCCCTGAGAGACAGAAACGATAAACAGGATCTGATTCTCTGTGGTCAGTGTGAGGCGCTACAGTATATTTATCATTATTTAATGCAACTTTAGTTGGAAACAAACACATTTTATTTCACCACTAGAAACAAAACAAACGTTACAGCTGATATGAAACAAAGCACCCCCTAGTGGCTGGCTGCAATATAGGTTTTAAGCCCCTCCCCCTCAATGAAAATGAATGGGATGTTGGCCTGAATAAAAAATAAAAACTAACCACAGACTTTCTGTTGATTCTTTCATGATTCGTGTTTCTAAAAGCTTTCATTATTTATTTAATGCTTTAAAAAATAGTTTTTGTTTGTGTCCAGGTGGAGGTGAGACGTCAAAAGAACAATCTTTTAGTACAACGAGACTTTCTGCAGTCGGTTCATCCATCTTTAGCAAAACACACCCTTACTAGTGCTGGGCTGGAGCCCACTTTTCCTTCAAAACCATCTTCATTCTTGTTGTCACGGGTCCAACAGGCAGTTGTAAATGCTCCTCAGAGGTTCTGGTCCATACTGACATGACAGCATCAGCTCCATCCATGATGAGAACAACCTGTTCCACCACATTCCAGCAACACAACTCAGGTAGGCTGTGGTGTTTAAACCAGGCTCAGGTGAGACTAAGAGGTCCAAAGTGGGACAAGAACACCTCCCACCACCACCATTGGACCATAGATCCATTCATGTTGATGAAACCAATTTCTGACCCAACAGCTGAAAATCAGACCAGGAAAATAATTTTCCAGTCTCTCCTGGTCCAGTTCTGGTGATCCTGTGGGAATTGTAGCCTCAGGTTCCTGTTCTTAGCTGACAGAAGAGACACCTGGTGTGTGGTCTTCTGCTGCTGGAGTCCATCTGAAGCAGCTGGAGCTTCTGCAGACCTCAGTAGGAACCAGAGCTGATCTGAGCTACTGTTAAACCAGTCTGACCAGTCTCCTCTGATCTCAACAAGACATTTTTATCCACAGCAGATATTTTTTACTCTCTCACACCGTTTTCAGAAACCTGGTTGAGTAAATCAGACCAGCCTGTCTGGTACCAACAACTATGTCACATTCAAAGTGCCATAAATCCTCTTTCTCCTGTGTTTTGATGCTCAGTTTAAATTATCTGGATACCAAAATGCATTGACTCGCTGCCATCTGATTGGCTGATTAGCTGTTAGTGTTGAAAAGCAGCTGAAGAGGTGTACCTAATAAAGTGGCCCTGGAGTTAATGGGCCAAACTTGCAGCATCAAAGCAAACAGAAGAAAACACTGTCCTAAAGCAAAATCTGCAGGATTTTTATAGTTCATGTACTTTCATTCTGCCGTATTTGATGTGTTATTTATTTAATATAAGTTTTATCTTCACCTCCAAGTTTCCTGAGCGATGTTTAAATTTAAACGACCCTCGTGGAGGTTTTCCATCATCGTTCTGCTTCTGTGAGTTCGACATGAACAGCTGCGTAAACCAGGAAGAACCCGCTTCAACCATCACATGTACTTTTGACTGGAGGGTTCTGTGATGATGTTCAATCAGACCTGAACTATTCTGATCATCTCAGTCTGGTTTTAGGGTCACTGGTGCGTTTCAGTTTCCGCTCCTTTAAGGCTGCTGACGTACCATCAGCTGATGTAAATGAGAAACACAACTCAGTGTTTATCTGACATCCAGGTTTAAACGTTCCGTCATCAGCTCACCCCAGAAACGGCGGTTCTGCATCCTCATCGTGATGTTGATGCCGTCATTCTGGGCTCCGCCTTCTGCCAACGTCTCCTCCAAGGCCATGGCGTACAACAAGAAACCGTCATAGAAGCTTCCAGCGATGTAGTCCATCTGCAAGACGAGTCAAACATGCCTGAGTGATGGTCCTGCCTGGGTTTGACTTTTTCTTCAAATAACTTCATGGTTTTGTTTTGTGTTTTTTGTGAGACGCTCATAAAAAATGTCTGCAGCTGCAAACAGCATCGTAAACATCATTCATCATTAGGCACGAATAATTTTCCGGCTCAGCGGGACGCAGAATCGGATATAAAAAGTTAAAGAGGTAGTTATGCAGAGACTTACCAACGACGGCTCCAAGTGAACGCCAAAGTCCCTCTGAGCTCGGGCGTGGAGCTTCCTCTGAAAGTCCTGGTATTCCGGATTATCCGGAGGGTGGTACGTTATGACGAAAACAGACTGGAAGGAGACACAACAGAGAGTCACAGAGAGGGTCTCATCATATCCAGAGCTGAAACACAAACAGACACGTTTAGCTGTTTGTCTGAAATTAAACAAACATTAATATACCAGCTGGTGTGAGGGTTCATCTGGATGCAGAGCAGGAACACGTGATGCACCAATCCAAACGATTATTGATCCTGATTTCAGTATCATTATGCTGATCGAAGTGCAGCATATAAAATATCGGATGAATTTCCTAAAACCTTTGGTAAAATCTATGAATACAGCCTGAGTTTTAATTTAGACTCGGGCTTCATTTATGAAACTTTGTGTAGAATCCTTAATAAAACACAGCTGCACCAATTCCTGCTTTATAAATTCCGCCTCTTCCTGACTCCTACACACCCACTTTCTGCCTTAAATGGTCAATGCAAAACTCTGAATATTCTGAAAAAGCCAGCTGATTGGCTGATGAAACTCGTGTTGCATCATTCTGTCCATCTTTTGTTGTTATTAAAAGGCGTGGTTCCACTACCAGAACTTCAGGGTAATTTTACCGGAACTTCCTGGCATGTGCGTCTCCACTCGACCAGTCCGGCTAAACAGCCGTTTTCTGGAACTTTCAGAGTCCCTGATCAGGGGTAGGTACTCAGAAAGGCCTGGTGGAGTTGTTGAGCAGAACTTTTGCAACTTGCGCTGATTGGTTGTAACTCAGTGGGAAATGACATCAGCAGACGTCCAAAACAACCGACAGTAGTAAAATTGGAAGAGTTGTTGGTGAAGCACAAGCAAATTAGCACCGAACGAGCTGCTTTAAAATCGCTGTTACTAAACTCCCAACACCGAAAAACACAAAGGAATTCCTCCACAATGACGTAATTCACGGAGCTTTGTTGTCTCACAGAGCGGCGTAAAAAACGGCACTTCTTCCGGTCATTGAACGCCACTTTTTAAATCACGCAGCTGCTCTCGTCCTCCGAATGGATTAAATCATGCCGTACTTCGTCTGAATAAAACTTTTAATGTTACTGCGGGCGCTTTTTGGCGGTGATCAGTGACATCACTCACTGCCGAGCAGTCGGGATATGCTGACGTCTGCAAAGTCCTGAAAGGACCGGGACATCATATCTCCTGGTAAATTTCCCCCTCCCAGAATTTACCCTGAAGTTCCAACAATGGAAACACGCCTAAACAGAGGATTATCGGTTAACGGTGTATGATAGTTCGAGAAGGCGAGTGTGGATTTAATTTACCGCCTCCTCCCTACACACGTAGATGTTATTGCGTGAACTCTCGAGCAACTTTCCAGAGACGTTCAGCACACGATTTGCAGCCGATGTAAACGACAGTCCATCTGGAATAACAACGAATTCTGGTCCACAGCCGTTCTGTACTCAGTGATTTAAAACATGCAGGAAACATGCTGGAGCCATACTGCAGATCCATAACCTAGTGAACTAGACCAATTCTTGCTTTGCAGAGTTTGGTCTAGGCATGCTTCGTTGGAATCCTCGCAGCCTGTGGCTGTCCAATCACAGGTCGCTATAGTTTTGGTTGGGCCAATCACAGCTCTCTATATTTTGGGCCAATCACAGAGCAGGAGTAGCCGATGACATCAGCGCTGCGGCCGCGAACTCAAGCAAGATGGCGGCAACGCCGGAGCCACGTTCTTTTGAAACGGCTTTGTCATCAACATTGGATTATTTAGACTCCAACGTGCGTAAGTCTGTCTGATATACTTAGCGGCTTCTTATTTTTATCAAACAAAGTAGTGCAATGTCCCAGTACACCTGATATTCACATGTTTTTATACAAAAACGACAGAAATCATTGATGTTAGCAAATGTTAGACGCCATTGCTGCCTCCCGCTTTTCCGTCGCTGTGATTACGTCACTTGCTCGTTACTCTGATTGGTCCTAGCGCTATCCAATTGCGTGCTAACATTTTGAAAGACAACCGTAGATCCCACCTCACGACTGAGGGCCGTCAATGAGTCGTGGCCAGACTATATATACACATATATAGGATGGCTTGCCAGGCTAGCAGATCCAGGTATGTCCCAACAAACCAGACCGGCAACTGTGAAGTTGCAAGTGGAATATTCTGGCCACAGGGGGCGACAGGGGCTATGTGGCCTTTCATTAACCTTGTAAAGGGTCTTTTTAGCACATACTGGCTCAAGAACATGATTTAAAAATATAAAAAAGTTGCAAAGTGTCCCTTTAAGAACCCTCATAAATCCTGTTTGGAGTTTGTCACCAGCAGCCACTGCCCGAATTTTTGTTTTCTGCAGAAAGGCGTCAACAATCCTGCAAGGAGCTCCAAAAACCAAACAAATGCACGTTTGCTTGTTTCCCAGTTTTTATCCACCAGGAACCATCTTGTTATTTTAAATCATATAAAAGCAAACTTCACAGTTAAGATGAATTAACCAGAATAAAGAACAGATGCAGCTAATCGTGTTTTTCTTTGTGCATAAATGATGATTGAAGTAAAATTCAGATTCCCCTAAAAGAAAAGTATTTGGTGTGTTTGTTGCTGCGTTACTTTTCAGCCACGTCTCAGAGCAAATATTTACCAGCTCTGAACTTTGATCCTCCTCCCCGACCGACTACCTGCAGTCTCCAAAACAAGCCTTTGGCGTTTTCATGAAGTTTGTCATCGCTGCTCTTCAGCTGAAACGCTTCAGACCATGTTTTTTTCTTCATATCACAACAGTGCAGGAAGCTCACCACAAAGCCCCACATGCTGCTGCTAAGGGAGCGCGTTGCCACAATAAACCCTGTTATGACCTGCAGACAGTCACACGTGCAACGTCGAGCAAAAATGGTGAAGAAAACGTCTTCGTCTGAGGTTCAGATTCAGACGAACCTCTATCGAGATGATTGTGTTTATCAGTAATGCTGTTAAGGATCTGATGTCAAAATAACAAAAGATAGGTAATTATCTGATTTTATTTAGCTGAATTAAACTCAATGTGCAATTTTTCACTTATAATCACAATAATGTCTGGATATGTTTGGGATTTAGACACCAACCTAACTCAGGCTTTGAAAAGATTAAATTCCAGCTGCACGAGAACGAGGCCCTGAGGATTTAAGACGGTCCGACCAGACCGGGAAATCTTATCTAGTATTCAAAAGCACAGTAGAGTATTCTGACTTCATCGAATTTAGTGGAATAATCCTGAACTTGGAAACCTAAACTATGATTTGTTATTTTAGAAGAAACATTACATTAATATTTGAATGTTTTATAATAAAAATCTGAAGTTTCCATGAATCGGGATGTTTTTCATAGTGCTGTCATGAGATTAATTTTTTTAGATTAATTAATTATGACCTGCGATTAATTAATCTAATTAATCTCTTTTTTAATCTCACCCACTAATGGCTGAGAAAAGCCCTCATTTTGATGTATTCATATTTAAATTCATTACATTATTGTGACAGACTAACAGATTAATATATAACAAAAACTGGATTTATAAAGTAATTTATTGTTTAACAGACTTCTAAACTTTCCTTTTACGTCACCAAAGCGGAATAATACTGTGCTCTTTAGTCAGTCTCAAATAATTAGAAATTAAAAATAAAACATCAGGTCCATATAGAATAATCTAAGTTAACACATCAAGGAATGCTTTTTGAGCAATGCAAATAGTGATCACAGAACTTGTTACTAAAACATTTATCTAAAATTAAAACAGACCTGTAAATTACAGTGCTGTAAGTTAGCATAGCAAAACTGACAGTTTATCACAAAATAAAATGCTGAAAAAGCATTAAGCACTCACTCTCTCACGTCTGACATGTGGTATGGCATGATAGTTAAATATAAATATAATTACATGAAATAAATAAAAAAAATTAAATAAAAAATCCCAACAGGTCGGCTAGAAAAGTCCCAGTAAAGTTATAGATTAAAAATGAGATCAACGCGATTAAAAAAAATAGTGCACTAAATGTGGCTGTGATTAATTAATCGATAATTTGACACCCCTAGTTTTTCACACAGCAGGAAAAAGTTGCTCAAATTCAACTTTTTATACATATTTAACTAGTGTTGTCAAAAGAACCGGGTCTTCGGTACTAACCCGGTACTACAAAAATGTAAACGTCACAGTTCCAAGAATTCGTAGGTACCGGTAGTACCGAGGACCCGTCTAAACCCGGATCCTTGATGCGCATGATTCGCGCACTCACTGGGCGCGTGCAGTCGCTTCTAAAGCAACGCTGCAGAACGCAGAGTGACGGCGAGCGGTGGACCAGCTGATGTGATAAATAAAGTTCATTCACGGAGACCCCCGCCCTGCTGTCACGGAGAACCCCCGCCCCGACGGAGCCCCCCCCGCCCCGCTGTCACGGAGACCGACAGGAGAGACGCTTCGCTCCTGCAGCACCTCCCGTTCTCCTGCTTTCTTCTATTTTAAATTCCAAAACTTGACAGGATGTCCAGACAGACCCCTGAATCCCTCTGTCAGTGCTTGTCATCAGGAACGTCCTGACACGACGCTCACCTCCGCTGATCAGTGACGTAGGAGGCGGATTTAATGCGACATGACCGTTCAGACTAGTCGCTTTCAAAAACTTCGCATATGTGTCAGAATCAGTACTACATAGTGTGGTGTGAATACACCATCGTCTTTATTAACTATTTAAATCTCATACGTTTAATTAGGGTAACAAACAAACAAACAGGATGGCATAAAGGCGTTGACTGCTCACAGACCGGAGTTTTTCTTTTTTTAATGATTGTAATGTGTATCCAAAAGATGAACAACAATGTATGGCTCAGTCAGTGTTTATGTTCTTAAACTCAGTTTGTCAATAAAACTGTTCTAACTGGTTCTAGTCTGGATAACTAGCAGGTTTACAAAAATATATGAACAAAAACACATTTTGATTAAAAACATGTTATGATAGTAGTACAATAGTAATTCAGTTCATTTTTCTTATATACAGCACTGATTCACAAAAGATGTCATCTCAAAGCACTTTACAGGAAAATTTATGTTTTTATTGGTAAATTTAGTCTAAATTAAATATTTGTTTGGTACCGAAATTGGTACCGAGAACCGTGGATTTTCACTGGTACCGGTACCGAATACTGAAATTCTGGTACCGTGACAACACTATATTTAACACGATTCTGATATTTTCATGTTTAACAAGCACAAACCCATCTCTTCAGACCCAGACCGTTCTCACCGGAGTCTGATGGAGGTCGCATTTAAATTATAACGGAAACAACTAAACAGAAAAGTCAAGTCTCAGCAGAAAAATCTGAAATGAGCTTTAATACCTGCAGATTTATATTAACACGGAAGGCCGGGACTAATATCTGGAGGAGAGTTAAGCTAACATTTTAGACAAATCCATCATTGTTTTTAACATCCTATCCTAACTATTTGTTTATGTTCATTATTTTCTACACCAAAATGATGTCACAATTACACATAATTATGAAAATATGCTTGTTTTTTTTACATGTAAATGAGCTGGAGGTTCCAACGTGTCACAAGGGTTCACAGGGGTTCTCTGTTTTATCAGGAGTCTGAAACACGGCTGAATGTTCCGTCATTTGAATGATGAAACACTGAAGAGTCATAACTAGTCCTCACTAGTCCACTTCAAACAGCAAGCTTTATTATTACTAACCCTTCAGCCGTGTTTGTAAGGAGCTTATTGAACCCTTCAGCTCTGAACGTTGACCACAGATTTAACGGCTAGACGTGTGATTGTCTCCAGATCAATATCTCCATGTTAGCTTTAGCCTCTGAGGAGCCCGCTAAAGCCGGATCAGGGATCCGTCTACTTGCTGGAGCAAATCTGTTAGAGCTGTCTGCAGAGAATGAAGCTGTAAGACTGCATTTAATAAATTAGATTACACATGTTTGTTTTTAAACCAGATGACAGAGCTATAATTTCATATTAGGACGGCCATATTTATAAATGTACCTTCAGAGATGTATTTTACAGGCTGAAACTTTGAGACAGGATATTTTATCAGGTGTTTATAAAGACTCTACAGCTGATCAGAAATGTACTAATAACTCAAACTGTGGTTTATAAACTCTTATTGTAGCAAATTAGATAATCTGAGAGTATGTAAACAGCCTCTATACTAAATTACCATCAAGTCTGTAAAGCTTCAGGGAAACAACTCTTCCTTCTAAACTTTGTGACAGATAAATTAGGACAATTAAGGCGAGCCTGTGTGACATTAAAGGAGACAAATTAAACAAACGCATCTCTGTGGACGTGTGAGTTCATTAATTAGTTGAGGCTGAACATCTTCCTGTGGAAACACATCCACTCATTCATCAACGTCACTCAGGAATTCCACTTCCTAAAGTGCTGGAGTGGTCTGGAGGCGCCTCCAACCACTCTGGCAAAACCGGTGGAACTTCCGGTGCTCGTCGGCTTTCCGTAAACATGCTTCGTAAAAGTGTCGTTGTTTATCTCTAGTGCTGCGTTTGGGCTCGGCCTCGTGGTGCGCCTTCATAAAGTCACGCAGGGGTTAGTTTACATGATCTGTGTTTCGTTTACCTTAAAGACCTCGATGGGGTCGGGCAAGTCAAAGTTGGGCTGCTGCCACGGTTTAGCATCCGTCAGACTTTCTGCAAACACGTCCAGATAGAAGATGGCGTAGTTTTCAGGGTCCTGGATCTCACTCTGGAACAGCTTCATGATGCTGAGGAACGTTCTCAGGGGCCCACAGATGTAAATAACTGCAAACAACAGGAAGGAGAAGAGATTCATCTCAGTCACTCGCTTTAAAACGACTTCAGTCTCAGCCAGCCTGCAGTTGCTCTTCATCTGTAGGAGTTTGCAGAATGGATATTTTGTTTTTATGTCTCCAAATCTGGACAATAGATGAGACTCCTAAAGCTCTCTGGAGGAATCTCCCACCTTGTTTAATCTCAAACTCTTATGGGATCCGTTAGAATTCTTATTAGAAATGATTCTCGGCTACTCAAGTCCAGTTCACACGGAGCGCTCTTCGGCCGTCGTAGACAAATCTTTTTATCGTAAACAGAGTCGTGATGAAAAATGATCCACGTGAGTGATCTGGGGTTAGGGTCTGGCCTGACAGCTTACTGAGCACTCTAATGACCAAATCCAGTCTTCAAGCAGTGTCAGAACATCTACCAGTCCGGTCTCCAATCGACCAATGAAAATACACCGAGGGAGTGACGAGAGTACGATGCAACAGTAGCAGTGTCAGCAGCCTTCTCTTTTTCATCTAATAATTAAAGAAGCGTTAGTGGTAGTGCTTTCTTTCCTTTCATCGTTGCCTTTATGGGTATCTGGTGACTTGTGATTTTTATTGACGTCTGCTCGTTAGCGTGTCCTGCTAGAGCGAGACGTCTTAGAGTGTTTATAGACGCCGTGCCGTGTGCCACCTCTCTAGAACTCACAGCGTGACATGAAGCGGTCCTATGCGATTGGCCAAAAGATGAACTGTGTGAACCGGGCTTAAAATACCAAATCTTAGCACTAAATCAGCTAAACCGACTGAGATGTAGCCCTTTTTACGTTGGCTAAATATTAACTCATTCACTGAGAGCCGTTTTCTGATCAGAAAGCCCCTGACTGCCAGCGTTTTTGAGCGTTTTTACTGTTTTTTGAAGAGTCACAGAACATTGTGCTCTATGATCATGTAAACGCCAAAACTACCAAAAGAAAGAGTAGACTCACTTCTTACATCAGGAAGAATCGCCGTATTTCTAGTGTTATCCGTTCTTTCACAATCTGTTGTCAAAGCGCTGCTGCAGAAGCATTTCCGGTTGGTGCATTGTTTTTTTCACATCAGCGTCCCAAAACGACCTCCTAATCCATTGATTTTCTGCTTCCTGATCACGTGACGTGTGACATACACGAATGAAGATCAGCTTTAGACACGTGATGTTTGTTCTCACGGTGCGGGGGCTCGCTCCGACGCCCACCCCGTAAAAAAATGCAAATGATGACTAAAGTCGTCATTGGCAGTGAATGAGTTAACAGTGGTGGAGAGATTAGGAGGCGGAGCCTGGGGAGATAGGAGGGACCAAAATCAAGTGGGTGGGGTTTATTGCTATCTTTAACCATTTTTTTGGCCTTAACATGATTTTAACTTATCCAGATCTCAAAATATTAAAACCATGTTGATGTTTTTGTTTTTATCTGAAGAGTCGGGAACGGATCATTCAGATTAGTTTCATAACTGTAGCTGGACTTTAATTAAATGTCTTCTCTGTTCTGAAGACCAGCTGATTTTCACAGAGCTGTGTGACATAACACGGGTTCCAGAAACAGTTCAAGCATCTGATGATCGTTTTTGACAGCTGGACAATAAGTCAGCTTTTGCAGATTCTAATAAAAGCCAGAAGAATGAAGACATTTATCACAGACGCTTTAGATGGAGACGAGCCTCGATAAAATTGTCTTTTAGCGTACGATGTTTCTGAACTTAGGAGAAGAAATCATATGTTCCTCTCTGATCCTCCCTGCGTTGCTCGACGGCGCTCTAGGCAGTTGTGAGAATCAAACCTGAGACCTGTTTTCTGAACGCGTTTGAGCTTCCTGCCTTCATCCTGCCACCTACACTCTGCTGCTGCTGAGTCATGAATAAAAAAACAGCATTTGTGTCCGCGCACGGCGTTGGTGAAGCGCTCGCTGCCAAGCTCCCGGTTAGCAGACGTTTCCTCATGTTTTCAACCGAAGAAGTCTCTGACCTCAACTCTCATCTCCTGCAACATGCAGAAGTTTCCCGCCGTCTCCTGGACCATTCCCAAAATAAATCCAGGAGAAAAGTTCTCCTGTGCTGTAAACCCTCGCTGGATTTGGAGGTTTTACTTCACACAAATCAAGCCTGATCAGCCTCGTTGTCCCTCATCTTGTAGTCTGGTCCTGTCACATGATGAAGTTTAAGGTTTCATGGATGACAACAAAAATACATAAACATCAGTCACTGTAACACCGGAGATAAGACATAACTGGGTGATTGAAAACATGACAGATGAGTGTTTTTAGCCATTTTTCATGCTCATTTGAAACCATCACAAAGAAAACAGCAGATGTGAAAATAAAAGTCCAGATTTCTGCTGGAGATGATAAACAAGCTGATGATAACAGGGTTTTCTAAGATAACACCGAATATGTGGTTCAGACAGCAGCTGTTCCTGCTTTCTTACATAACACTCGCTCTTTATTGATCATTTCAGTAGCAGGTTTTAATTTGCCAGATCTGTGGAGTTTGGTTATATAACGGAGCTCAGATTGGTGGAAAACAGTGAGACAGCTCCACAGACAGAACGAGACCGTTAGTGGGTCTGAAACAAAACAGCGTTTAAATCAAATAAAAGCCGAATCGGTGCTGAAACCACCGGAGCAGCCGACAGAGCGCACGAGACAAACAAGCAACCAGGTTATTATTATTTAGCTTTTTATTCTAAAGTCTGTTTGAGGAACCCAACTACAGGGTGTGAAATATTAAAGAGTTTTTTGTGTTTTTGTCACTTAAAGGAGACATTATTTAAATCTCACTATTTGCATCCTATTGTGCTGCCATGTGGGTCTCTACTGCCTCTATAAACACTCCAAACATGAATAAAAACATCCAGTTTTTTCAGTGTTTGGTTTCAGGAATAATGATTCTACAAGCCCTTTGTAAATGTTACTGATTGTGATGTCACAATCAGGAAGATTAGAACAGAAACCCCCACACCTGTTAATGCTGGAGGAGCAGCAGCTCTACGCTGAGCCCCTCCTGGATATCTGAGCTCCTCATCTCAGAGAAGCCAATCAGGGTATGCGTGGGCGTGGCCAGCAACAGTGTAAATGCGTTTGAGTGACAGAGCCCTGAAACGGCTCATTATGGAAAGTAGATCAGAGCTGGTGAGATCGCGTTATGTGGATTTTAATGTAAATAACTTTATAAACTTGTTTTATATTGACTGTAGAAGTATTATAACTGGTTTATTAAGAGGTATAATATGTCTCCTTTAAATATTTCAGATCAGCAAACAAAACTTTAAATACTGTTTGTAAATGATGATTTTATTTATTCAAGGGAGCAACGTTTTTTTTAACAACAGAAACTGTCCTTTGAGCCTCTTTATGTCGTATGAAACTTTGTAATAAAGTCCTACAATGAAAAAACTGGTTAATCCCTCCCACTCGGCCAGAGCATGAATATTAAATGAGCTACGTGCTGATTGGCCAGTTTACCCCAATGGCACTATGCATGGTTCGAATTATGGGGGAGCTAGGGGGAGCCCAGCTCCCCTGAAAGGGTGACGTGTTCCCCCGGAAGCCCTCAACTTACTCACCCAGGGGGAGCCCGATAAAAAGATCTAGTTTGAACCTACAGCATAATACATTAGTTCTATGGACTGTCAGCGTACCGGGACTTCTTTTGAGCTGATTGTTGATGCGCTCCAGGCAGCTGCGTCCGGCGCACAGCCACAGTAACATTCTCAAAGTGGCAAAACTAAAAGAATATAATAACACGCAGTCGTTCGTGTCCGCTCATATTCTCTGGTACTTTCTGTCTTTTTTTCATGCCTATTGGTCTGCTGCAGCGGAGCTCAAAATCTGTGCTCTGGTGACTTCATCTCACTGGTGCGACCACGCCGCTATTTTTGCGGTCGGTAGATCCCGTTGATCTGCTTAGTTCAAAAGTAACTCATGAGGTGAAAAAGTAGGAAGCCAGGCAGCAGTTTTTCTAGAGGATTGAGAGGAGATGCAGGAAGATCAGAGACAGACAGACGGGAAAATAGTCAAATAAAAAACAAGAAAACAAAGTTTTTTGTAAAGGAAAGGGGAGGTAGATTTATCTCATACCTGCAAACTTGTCGCTTTTCGGCGAAAATCGCTGTTTTTGAAGCCAAATATAGTGTTCACATGAATCGTATAGATCCGAAGAGTTTTTGTTTTGGGGGGGGTCACCTATCGGGTTTCAGCAGTCACTATATGAGAATCAATCAGGGGAGGAGGGGATTCATCTTGTTCACAAACGATCTTTGTTTTAGCGTGTCAGTCACGTGTCGTCATTTGACCAATCACAGTCGCGAAAAAAGACGCCTTGGCAGCGCCGCTCTCGCACGGCGCTCACACAGTGATAATGACCACCGTTGTTTCACTTTCGACATCTTCGCAGCGGCGTTGAGCTTAAAGTTTGTCAAATGAAACAAATTCACCACTAAATAACACGGTTTTCTGTCGAGGACTTTAGCAGATTTACCTCCTTTCAGCCTTTAGAGGTTTTTCCCCGAGGCTCGTGGTTTTTTTTTTATTTATTTTTTTGTTTTTTTGAAGTTGAGTTAAGAGTTTAGCATAACCTCCGCCAGTATTTAACTCCGTTAAAACCTATTATTAACATAAATACTTTTTTTCTGGTGAGAAATGCCACCAGCATGCTACAGCCTGACTCAGTTATTGATCTGGGCACCAGAAAATTTAAGGAAGCTGGAGTACAAACACGTGATGTGATCATTTCATAATACTGTAACATTTCTGCAGCACTGAAGCAGAGTTGTAACATTTTGCCCTTAGCAGTGGTTTATTAAAGTATTCAAGCAAACAGCTGAGATAAAGCTGCATTTCCCTGCAGCTTCAACTCTTTCTAAACATTTAAACAGAACCAACTTATCAGAGAATCAGAATCAAAAGGGTTTTATTGCCATATTTTATTTTATTTATTCTTTATTTAACCAGGAAGGTCCCATTGAGATTAAAAACCGTATTTTCAAGGGAGTCCTGGCCATATGTGCAAGAAATCACAACATTGTGAGCAGCAATGAACACAGCAATAACTTAAGGATGATTACAGTATTCTGAAATATTTTCAGATGTTTTCATGTTTGGTGTTCTGTGAGTTAGTCTTACAATAATTCTTAATTATATGATGATCCTAATAATTTCATGATCATTTTTGTTAGGCATATTTTTTTTCTGACTGTCTAAACCTCATGGTGGGAAATGGTTTGCATTGTGCCAAAAAATCACATTGATGATTCTTTGTAAGTACTCCAACAGATTATTGTAGCAATAAATAGTATGTAACCGTCAGAGGTCCCTACAAAACCCACTGATGACACTCTGCTGCACCAGAACCTTGTTCGGGGGGGGGGGGTTGTCACCTTTTTCACACCTTCCGAGTTTGCAGGTATGTTATCTACTACACCTCTTTCTACCACTTTCATGCCCAGGGCCCTGACGGAGGTGATCAGCTGGATGACTTCAGCTGACGTTGAAGTGGGGTGGGACATGCAGATGTAAGGAGGTGTGTCTAAGTTTATGACGCGTTAAACCAGCTTTACTCAGAATGAACCATTTCTCTGAGGTCATTACGTCATCACCAGTTTACATAGGAAAGCAGGTCGGAGACGGCACAGACTTTTTTGGTTCCTTAGACACCCCAAGATGCCTTGTTCAACAACAACAAGGTAAATGTGGTTTAAAAGGTTGAATATGGAACACGGACACTATGGCGACATCTAGTGTTCACAGGTGGTATTGCAACAACAGAACTAATTTTCCAGCCGTCGGGGTGTTGGTTCACTGCTGATACGTGAAGTGACCAGCCAGCACCATGCCCAGTGACGAATCGTACAGGGTAAGGACTCATTTCTACTAATAAGTTTATTTTACAAGTTTTTACCGTTAGAACATCTTCTGGGCTCAGAATCAGCTGCTTGACTCGTCGAGTCCGCCATTTTCCACAGTCCCAGCCTCGCCTTGCCGAGCGGACTTTTTACCACAATGGTGCCCTCTAGTGGCTGGTAGATGTAACCATAAATCCAGTGTCGTGCCCGTCAAAATAAAATTTTTATTATTTTTTAAATATAACTTTTAAAGGAAAAACTGTACATTCATTCTGCACACCTCTAACGCCCTGTGGAGGGATTATTTTATAAAAAATATAGATTTTTAATACATTTTTCCATTTTCCACCTTTAAATTCTTAAGGTAAACAAAGCTCTCAACACCAACATGACTGTAGGTGTAGAAGTTACTGACTCCTAAACCTACTGACAGATTATGACATGACAGCTTTGCTGTTTCTGACGCCTCTTAAACAGGAAGTGAGTGACAGAAAGGTTTTGTGGTTGGATTTGGTTTGATCTCCTGACACTGAGAGGCAGATTACCCCCCAGCTCCGTGTTTGTGTACCATCTAATCTCTCCGACGGGCTTCTTTTTCTTTTTTTCTCCACTCAGTAGGAAATGTGTTGACTGGCTTTGCTCAGACAACAGAAGAAGAAGGGAGCAGGTTGTGGGTGAAGGTTTTTTGTTTTGTTTTGTGTGAAAACATGATTTCTGTGATTATAATGAGATCCTCTTTATCTCCCTCTGTGAGCTGCTACTGTTCCGGACACGAAGACAACGAGGGAAAGAGAAAAGTCCTCAGTAATTTAACTAAAACGAGGTTTTAAAAGGAGCCATTCATGCTGTTTTAACAAGACTCCATGTTGGTGTTAATGTTTACGCCTGTCTGTGTTTATGTGTTTGTTGGCAATAATCTCATGAACCGCTGGACGGGTTTTAATGAAGCTCTTAGAAAATCTTCATCAGATGTTCTGATGAACGCTTAGGCCCAATTCCAATACTCACATTTGCACCCTTCAATTGCGCGTTCCCGGCCAGGGGTGCGAGTGCGTAGGGTGTCCCAATTCCCAAGAGCGGAAGGTGACCACGCCCACTTTGCACCCTTAATCCGCACTTTCGCCCAAGTCCGCAGCGATGCGGACTTCGGGCAAGGGTATTAGCCACAATCCATTGCGTGGGAATTTTGAGAAGAAGGCGGAGCAATGACTCAAGTGCCTTTTCTGAAAATATATATTTTCAAGTGAAATAAGTTCATTTTAAGACGATTAATGATATTTATTCATGCTCTGAATGTTTTAGACTAAGATATAAATGTGGACAGCAATTAATTTAAATTTAGTCAAATAATCGTTTGTGCGTTTGTTTGAAAGCTGTTAATAAAGATTTTTTAAAAAGCACTAACAGCGCCCGGCATCCCAGCATGCATCGCAGTCGATGACGCAATGCTCACTGTCCCAATTTGGCAATTTTTGCACACTTGTGTACTACCCACTCAAAGCCTTACTGCGCACTTCCTCTAAGCGCACTTCACAGAAGGGTGTAGGGCGAAGTGCGAGTATTGAAATAGGGCCTTAGAGTCAACCTGATGAAAGATGGCTGCCACAGCTAACTAACCTAACACCTGTAAGTTAGTTTTATGGTTGTTGGTCTAATCATGGCGGCTGAGAGTCACTTAAACTCCGAGCTCTAACCGTCACCGTAGATTTTTAGATTTGACAAAAACAAACATAAATCCATCATTCCTTAAAGGTGCAGTAGGAGGTTAGCCTGGCAAGCCATCCTATATATGTGTATATATAGTCTGGCCACGACCCATTGACGGCTCTCAGTCGTGAGGCGGGATCTACGGTTGTCTTTCAAAATGTCAGCACGCAATTGGATAGCGCTATCAGAGTAACGAACAACGTGACGTAATCAGGGCGACGGAAAAGAGGGAGGCAGCAATGGCGTCTAACATCAATGATTTCTGTCGTTTTTGTATAAAAACATGTGAATATCAGGTGTACTGGGACATTGCACTACTTTGTTTGATAAAAATAAGAAGCCGCTAAGTATATCAGACAGACTTACGCACGTTGGAGTCTAAATAATCCAATGTTGATGACAAAGCCGTTTCAAACGAACGTGGCTCCTGCGTTGCCGCCATGTTGTTTGTGTTCGCGGCCGCAGCGCTGACGTCATCGGCTACTCCCGCTCTGTGATTGGCCCAAAATATAGAGCGCTGTGATTGGCCCAACCAAAACTATAGCGAGCTGTGATTGGACAGCCACAGCAGCGGATCAGGCTGCGAGGGTTCCTATGAAGCGTGCCTAGACCAAACTCTGCAAAGCAAGCATTTGGTCTAGTTCACTAGGCTAGTAGGAGATGGTTTTCTGGAGCATTTTTTGCCAAATAGCTTGAAAGGTTCTTCTCATACTGATGGCAACCTATAAATTAAATCAGGGGTCCCCAATCCTGGTCCTCAAGGGCCGGTATCCAGCAGGTTTTAGTTGTAACTCTGCTTCAACACACCTGATTTCAATTAGCACGTGATTAGCAGGCTTCAGCAGAGCTTGAGGAGCTGCTGCACAGGTGATTCAACCACTGAATCAAGTGTGTTTGAGCAGAGAAACCACAAAACCTGCTGGATAGCGGACCTCCAGGACCAGGATTGGGGACCCCTGAATTAAATGTTTTGTCAAAATAAGAAATAATTTAATCGCCTCTGAAACACAAAATCCTGAAAAAAGAAATTCATCCAATCATTGTGAACGTCCCGTTCTTAATGATTGGAGTCTGATCTAGCCATCAAACTGTCCTCTGACAGTCCCTCCCCCTCTGCTCAAACCCTGTTTGTGCACATATCGTGCGTTCTCTGCTTGGAGCAGCTGAACAGGAAGTGAAGCTGAGCCAGGCTAGCGATGTTAGCTAGCATACTAAATTGTTATACGGTTACGTAGCCTGAGCTGAAGTAGCAGAGGGGGTTTCAAGTGTCCCAGTCCTCTCTGCTGGAGCTCTGACCTAGGTCCCAGTGGATTGTCTCTCTCAAGGCTGGTTTATACTCGGTCCGTCTGCGTGAAACGGACGCACACACCGCCATTATGCGTCGGCGCAAGGGCTCTCCGACTGGCTTGCGGAGGGTGATGGAGACATGCCCCAAATTTTAAACATCCGTCGAAAGTGACGGAGACCGCAAGCTTGTTCCTGTAACTTCGTCACCAGCACTGCCGTTGCTCCGTTAATAAGTAAAAAAAATATTTAGTGGCAGACCCAGAATAGATTGAAGAACTCATCGCGGAAAAGTCCGAAAATATGAACGTTTATTCACCCGTGACTGAAGGAGCACAAAATACGGAGCAAACGTGGATGGAAACGACGGGAAACGTGGGTTTAGAGGTGGCGACTGGATGAAGAGGTGGAGGAGAATGAAGGACAAATTAGTCCGTGTTAAAAAGTCTCTGAAATACATTAAAACAATGTAAACACATGAGTAAATACACTATCGTGAACCGGATACATGAGTGTCATGGTGGCAGGATATCACAGAATAGCGCTACGCCCTCTGTTGTCCTGGCGGGGAATTGCTTTGCAGCACTCCGCTGCCTGAACAGAAGTTCGAATGTGAAAACCTTTCCGACGCTCCATGTGCGTCTCTCCGTTGCGGAGCTCACAGAGAGTATAAACCAGCCTTTAACCTCTGAGTGGGGACAGAGTCCTGAGAACTCCAGACCGGGACCAGACTATGAGGATTCCGTCAGAATCCCGGTGGCTGACCTAGGTGCGTTACGTCAGGAATCACGGCAGAAAAGGTGCCTACAATGGGTCCAATAAGTAGGATAATGTTATGTTTTTTATAGTTGTTTAAAATTTTCTGTTGTGTTCGGCATTCTCCTGGAGGCGTGGCTTAAGGGGGGGGCCTAAAAAAGGAGGCTTGGACCTTTGAATTGTGTTTTTTCTAAAGGGGAGTTGCTGGAACAGCAGGAACACCGACCCTGAGAGTAAAATTCCTGAAAGGTGATGATGGGAGACATCATCAACTAACCCAAACAGCCTTTAAGGAGCCCTGTAAGACTGAATTCTGCCGAGGCGCTGATGCGAGTAACTAAATAAACTTTTGTTATAAAACCCAAAACAGTTTAATTTAGATATTCATTCAGCAAACAAAAGCACAGAGGAAATTCTTTCCAACCGTCTTCGGTTTATTGAATTTAATGGAAATAAAAGACAGACTAAGAATTTGATGCTTTCAGCTTTTTGTTTAAAAACACGTTTGTCTTTGTTTTCCATTAACCTTGATTTTAATTAAACCCTTAGATGAGTTCGGCTCTGACAGGATGGATGCCACTTAGCAAAATGATTCTTTAATAAAAGCTTTGATTTTCCTCGGAGACGGATCTGGACTGCAGGTGGGTCTGAAGAGCTGCTGGATGTCTCAAACCTCCATCGTCTCTCGGCACCTTCTCGCTCCGTCCCGCCGCAGATCCTGGACTTTTCTCCTGAGTTTTTCTTACGACATTCAATCTGAAACTATTTCTGTCTGAGCAGCTGACCGCGTCTATCTGCTGAACGACCCACGGCTTCCTGCTAATGCAGGTTTTATTTTCAGAAGCAACAACGATAGACACCTGATCCGGGTGATGAGGCGATTTTAGAGGTTCAAACCTCCTCCAGCTGTGGCCTTTAGAAGCTCACATCTCTACAGATCCTCAGAACAGTTTCATCACCTAATGCACAGTACCCCCCCCCCCCCATATGGACTCATGTCATCAGAGATGGAGTATCTGCTGAGTCCAATACGTGCATTATTATGTTTTTACTGCACAGACCTGCAGACCATAAGTACATTAAGGTTATTAAAATCAATATGAGTGTGTGTGTGTGTGTGTGTGTGTAGGATCACAGTGTAGGGAGACAGTTTAAACGGATCACAGGGGTTTTCACCGCCTCGGATTAGTCAGGAAACGCTGAAGAACCAAAACCTGATAGATCTGAAGCTTCTGATTCATCTCCGGCTTTATTGGTGAAAAAAAAACTTTTCTTTAAAAAAATGCAACAAAGCTGGTTTTTCGTTTGAAACCGGACGACCACCACGAGTACCCGTGGGCTCTGCCTCCAAATATCGAGTTCAAATGTAAATTTGGTCTCATTTAGTCATCGATCTGTTTCTATCTAAACAGGGAAAATCATCTGGAGGAATTTTCAAAGGTGGTGTTTTTATTTTCTTTGAATTAAATCTGAACATCCTGACTTTTTTTCTTACGTTGGATCAGTTTTTAGTTCAAGTCGGTTAGAAAACCGTTAATAATCATCAGTTGTTGGTGTTTATGTATTTTGTGTTTTCAGAAGGGTTTTAATGAAAAACCTTTACTTCCCTCACTAGGCAACGTTTTCAGGTAAATTATGGGATGTTGTAAAATCATCTAGACTTGTTTAAAGGAGTTTTTATGGGTGATGAATACATTTAGTTGATGTTACTGCAGCTAAATGAATGACTTTTCCTCTGAATCCGTGCTCATGCTCCCTGCAGCGTGGGCGGACGCGGCTTCATTCTGTTTACTAATTAGATCACCAGGAGGGAATTTCTGCTGCTGGGTGTAAATAACAGAAAATTCCAGACTTTATCGGGATGTTGTGTCCTGAAACAGAAGATTTAGAGATAAAGTTTGTGTATGATTTGAGCCCCAGATTATTTCTTTTTCTTAGTGAGTTTAAAACTGGGAAACATTTCTGTCTGTTGGGAATCAACCCTTTTCCCATTCCCAACCAGGAAAAGCAAACATCACCTGGTTCCATCCGTCTCCTGAGACGTGTTTTGGGTGAATTTTGCACAAACTTTAGCTTCATCTGAATTTTTCCTGCCTCTTGTTGCCTGCAGGATATCTTCTGGGATAAAGGAAAACTGAGCGGAATGCTGAGGCGGGACAAGCCCTGACAAACCCATCAGCTCATGTGACCTCCTCCAGCTGAGTGCAGCAGCTCCATGATCCGTGAATGAAGGAGCTGATCACCATGTCACAGTAGGTCAGGAGAACCGGAACGCTGCTGGGTCTACTGTCTGGAAGCACAGAGCTGCTTCCAGAAGTGATTCCCTCCAGATGTTTCCATTATCTGGAAATGGTTTTTGTGCTCATGAATTATCACTAGATATCAAAATCAGCCTCAGATTTAAAGCTGATTTCATTTTTTTAATGAAAGTGTCTGAAATGGGTCCAAAAGTCAGTCTGAGACTGATCCCTGCAGCTTTCTGCAACTTTTCCACAAATCAGCACAAATATTCCAGCAGAAGTCTTCTGGGTCACATCGGAACTTAGTGAATGTTTTTATCCTAGTAAACCAGAGTTTGTGTTTTATAGACAGCTTCAGGTGGTTTTTAGAGGTGATTAACGGTGGTTTTATTATTTTATTGTCATCGGTTCTGTTGGAAGAGATTCGGTTTGTTTTGGTTTAATAATATTTTTAGACATATTTTCATTTAAAACATTAAATAAACACGAGCCCTAGCTGCCTCTGGGGCAGATTTATTCCCAGCCTAATTCTGAGGATAGAAGTTCTGCTGAACTTACTCCTCCCGTTCTCCTGCATGAACCCGATCAGCTCCTTGTAGTCGGTCTCGTCGGTGTACGGTCGGGCCTCGATCGTCACGTTCATCTCCCGGTCCAAGTTGAAGAAGATGCCCTCGGTCAGGAAGTAGTGCGGCCGGTCGTCCTGCCGCAGGTCGTAGAAGACCACCGCGGCCCGGGACGTCCAGTTGAAGTGCGTGTGCAGCGCGTTGGCGAAGTCCCCCATCTTGGTGGTGGTGGGCCCGCTGCGCACGATGGTCCGGTACTCCACCCGGTCGTCGAAGCCGTGCGCGGGGCCTCCGGCGGTGATCAGCGGCAGCTTCCAGTGGGACGCGAAGCGCGCCACGGAGGCCAGCGGGTACACGCAGCCCGGTCCGAAGAACACATCCGGGCGCACGTAGAGCTTCGCGTCCACGGCCAGCACCTGCGCCCGGCTCACCGCGCACGTGCGCGCGGCGGGGTCCTCCGTGCTGTAGTTCAGGATCCGGACGGTGCGGCCGAGCAGCAGCTTGTGTTTACCGGCCAGGTCTTCGTGCGCCATGAGGATGGCCGGGAAGACGCGCGGCAGAGCCCACGGGTACTTGTGGTGGTCGTCCGGTAGCATCACGGCCACCGTGATGTTGCTCCTGCAGCCGCGGAGGAGGCAGCAGGACAGCGCGGCGAACAGGCAGCATCCGAGCGCGCTCCTGCATCCCATCTCTCTGATCCCGGAGAGCGACGCACGGACACGGAGAGCGCACAGCGCGGAGAGGAGGCACCACCGGCCACGGATCGGTCCCTCCACGCCAGAGAGGTCCTGCTGTCTGCTGCTAAAGTCACCGAGAGTCGGTAAAGGCGTTATCCCGCTGTGCCAGTCTGCGCCATGCGTCCCCGCTGCGTAAAATCCACCGTAGAGGAACTTGCTGTAGTTTCCCGGTGCAGCGCGGTCCTCCCGGTACCAGACTCCCTCAGAGTGATAACATCCATCCAGATGGCTGGAACTTAAATCACAGCACCCCCCCCCCCCCCCCCCCCCCCCCCCCCCCCCCCTACACACGTCACACACTGAAAAAAGGGCTCTCCAGGATCAGATCCACCGAGTTCCTGCGTGTTTAAACCCTCCCAGTGAGACGAATAAATACATTTACCTGTTTTTATTCTGATCAACATGTCAGATTTTTAACATTCATTCTGTTTTTGTTTCCTAAAACAAAAACGTGAAGCAAAACTAAAAATCTGTAGCTTCTAAAATCATAATTTAAAACAAACAGAATTAAAATTCCGCTTTTTTAGTGTGCGAATTTAAAAAGTATAAAAATAAATTAAAAAGAAGTACAGAGACGAGTCTCCCCCTGCTGGTAGCTTTATGCACTGCACCAAGAATGATTATGATCCCAAAATAATAAAAAAGGCCAGATTCTTCATTTTGAGGCCAGGTGGACTAAAGGAGGGCTCGGGCGGGATTCGAACCTCAGACCGGGTGAGAGTCATGCGCGTTAACCAGTCAGCCAAAGGGATATGCCCATGGCCACGCAGACTCATGCTCACCCCGTCACAATTTATTCATATTTTTTCCTGTTTGTTTTTTAGACGTTCTGTTTAAAAATGTTTTGGTCCAAGATAAATGTGACTGATTTAATAACTAAAACTTTAATCTATTCTTGTTAATTTATCTGATTTTGTTCTCATCTAAAAACTCAATTCTTTTAGTTTCCTTTTCACCCAACAGGCTCTAAAACTATGAAAATCTGCACCTATTTTATCTTTTTATTAAACTTGACCTTTTTTACTTTCTGTCTGATTTATAATTTTTCTTATTTTTCATCTATTACTTTTTCTGAAGTTTAAAAATAAAATGTTTTAGGTGAAAATCACTGTTAGAGTTGCTGTTGGAACAATTTTAGTCAACAAATAATAAACAAACTCCTGCTGAGGAGAACTTATTACAGACAAACAGCAATGATTAAGGCAGTTTAACGGTCAGGGTCATAATAATATCTTTAAACATTTGGTTTAGTTTCATAAAGAGGCTGCTGGGAGATCTGGAGGAGGTGATGGTTCAACTCCCAAGCTGACCTTTGACCTCCCGGTAGAGAAAACAGGTCGCTGAGGAAAAACAAACAAGCTTCTGTTGGTGAAAACCTGATCATCCTCCTCTTGTTCCTAAAATAAAACGGTTTCAAGGTCAAGGTCAACTTTATTTATAGAGCACACTTATTGTTGCTCACGCAACCCAAAGTGCTGTTCATACATAAACAAGGCATGCTATAAGAAAAATAAGCTAAAAACCATAAAAATATAAAAACAACAATAGTAAAAACAGAACATTCAAAAGTCAATAAAACACATAAAATAGAAATAAAATAACAAAAAGAAAAGCAAAAAGAAATGAACCTACATTAAAAGCCAGGTCAAAAAGATGCGTCTTAAGCAGTGCCTTAAAAACATCCAAACTCTGAGCAGTTTTAATGTGAAGAGGAAGATGGTTCCAGAGTTTTGGGCCAGCCACAGAAAATGCTCTGTCTCCCCGAGTCTTTAAACAAACATTCGGGACCAACAACAAAAACCGAGAGCTAGACTGCAGATTTCTGGCAGGAGTGTACATAGGCAGTAAATCATCTATAAGACGGCGCGAGACCATGGAGCGATTGGAAACAAAAAGCATTCATTTAAAATTAATCCTAAAATGAACCGGCAACCAGTGAAGGGAAACAAGCACGGGAGTGATATGATCACGCTTCCTAGATCCTGGTAAAAGACGAGCCGCTGTTGCAAACGGTGTATCTCTGACTGATTTATACCATAATAAAGGGAACGGCAGTAATCCAGACGGCAAGAAACAAACAAATGAATCACCTGTTCAAAAACGGCCAACGGCAAATAGTGTTAGCTACGTGCTAATTGCCTCAGATGATAAAAGCCAGACTGGACTACTGCACTTACCTGCCTATCAAGTTTAAAAGAAGAGTCTATAAAAAAAACAAGATTTTTTGCATGTGGTTTAGTAAAATCCGAGAAGGAGCCAAGTGGACTCACGACACTTAGCAGGTCATCACACCCAAAAACCACAACTTCAGTCTTAAGGTCATTCAATTTCATTAAATTAATGGACATCCATTGTTTTACGTCACTTAAGCCATTAGGGAGGTTAATGTATTTGAATCGAGTGGAAAATAAATTTGGAGATCATCTGCAAAAAAATGAAAAGTAATGTTGTGCTTAGAAAAAATAGAAGCCGGAGGTAAGATATACAAAGAAAAAAGAATCGGCCCCAAAATGGAACCTTGGGGAACCCCGCTCTCTACAGGAAGTGTACGTGATGAAAAATTCCCCAGTTGCACAGAAAAAGACCTGTCCAGTAAATATGACTGAAACCATTTAATCACTGTACCCTTTATACCGATCGAGTATTCTAGCCGGGACAACAAGATGTCGTGGTCAGTAGTATCAAATGCTGCAGGTAGATCTAGCAACATTAGAGCGGCTGAATGTCCAGAATCACAACTCATCAACAGGTCATTTACCACTCGTCAAAGAGCACTTCCAGTGCTATGTCGTGCCTTAAAGCCAGACTGAAACTTATCAGAAATTCCACACATAGCTAAATGGTCCTGCAGCTGAGAGAGCACCGCCCTCTCAAGAACTTTTGATAAAAAACTAAGTTTGGAGATCGGTCTAACGTTTGAGAGACAAGTTGGATCCAAGTTTGTTTTTCTTAAAAGGGGATTTACTACTGCTTGTTTAAAACACGACGGGATGCAGCCTGAGACAATCTATGACATAACGAATGGTGAACAATGTCAGACAGTTCCTTAAGGAAACTCACACCAAGATGTTAAACAGGCTGGAAAATCACTCGGATCTATATTAGACAATACAGGAATAGATGACCTAATCTGTGAAATCTTTTCCACAACAAAGGAAAGAAAATGATCACACAGTTTCTGACAAGGTATAACACTACTGCCAACACTGGGATTCACAAACAGCATCTGTGGTCTATGATTATTTGTAGAAATAAGATTGCACATAAACTCAGATTTTGCCTGCTTGACGCAATTTTGATAAACAGCCAAGCAGTCTCGCAGCACAAATAAGGATGCCTGTAGCTTGTCTTTCTTCCACTTCCTCTCAGCGCGCCTACAGTCACGTCTGCAGGCACGTGTAGTAGCGTTTACCACGGCTCCACGTTTTTCCTTTTAGGATGTGTAGTTCGTACAGGAGCCACTGTGTTCAGGATATTCAGGCAAGTGGAATTTAAAAAATCAGCTAGGTCATTTACAGAGTCTAAGTTTGGAATTTCCACATTCAAAAACGCTGCAGAAAAATTAGAAATAGTCACATCATTAAAAAATCATCTTTGTCCCCGCACCGAAGTCCTCTCCAGTGGGTCGTGTAATTCCAACGTAAAAAGAACAGGAAAATGGTCAGAAATGCCTTGGTCAGCAATACTAGTAACATGTATATCCAAGCCATGCGACAAACTAAATCCAGCGTGTGGCCTTTTGCATGAGTTGGGCCAGTAACCCGCTGACTAAAGTTAAAAGAGTCGATGATCTTTAGAAATTCCTTGACCAGGGGCTTGGTCTCACAACATAAGTGGATATTGGTTTAAAAACTCAAAGTATTATTAACCACATGATTTTATTTTAGTTTGACTTCATGGTAAATAAATAAAAGGGAAATTTTAGTTTTGAGACCAAAATGAGAACGCAGTCAACTCATATCTATCCACAGATCATTAAAAAACTATTTATTAAAATATTTTAGAGCAGGTAAAAAGAAGAACTCACATTTGTAAATGTCTAATAGCTAACTGTAAAACTCAGTAAGTACTTTATTATAAATTACTTTAAGAGGTTTTAACACTACAGCGATCAGAGGGAAGTTATTTATGGATCTATAATAATCATATGTGTTAGTAAATTGTACCTTTAAAGCATTTATGAAGGAAAGTTTGAGCCATGAGTTGTTAGAAGCTGCCCCCTAGTGGCTCTATGTGGTACTGCAGCTTAAAGAGGCCCTAGAACGCAGTTAATCAACAATCTAAAACAGCTTTGAGCCTCTAAAAAACATCAGAAATGTTCTTTTGGCTTTCATCTGTCCCAGGAGTCCTGATACAGGCCATTCTAAACATAGATATTGTAGCGGCCCTGCCCACTGCCAGGCGTGGCAGCGGGCGCAAAGACTTCTGGGAGAGGGTTCGGGGTTATTTTATTCATGTTTTCTGGTGTTCTGTTTAGTTCTGTTGGTTAGTTTTATGTTAGTGTTGTTTACTTTTAGTTCAACGTTCATTTTATGTCATTTTTAGTTGGTGTCGTTCCGCACCGTAAGTTATATTTGTTTGTCGGGGGGTGAAGAGGGGAGCCGTTTGGCGTATTAAAGGGTTGTCGACTTGCTGCTGGTGTGTCTCGTTGGCTACCGCTGCATCCACTCCCCGCTAGGCGGCGACAGCGGCTGTCACAATATCATATATATCGCTAGATGCCTTAACTGGGAGTCGACAGCGTCCCTACCCGGCGGCCATCTTACCTCGGACAGCTTACCTTCCGTTCTCAGTGGTATCAGATGGAAGGTGAGTGAACAACTTAAACAAAAACACTCTTAACTCGATTAAATATTAACGGATTTACAAGCGGGTTGCATTATTATAAACCTTATAGCACATAGGCTTGAGACGACATACTTTAACATTTTTAAATTAACGGGCCAAATCCGTCATATTTCACAGCCACATCTCTGGCGTTTATAACAAACCAAACCGTTTGAAATTCGGTTGAAAATTGAGCAAGTTAGAGTTGTTTAAGTAGTACATGCACCATTGACACCAATGTTATGAAAGGGGGCAGCTGTCCGAGGTAAGATGGCCGCTGCCTAGGGACGTTCGTCCAATTGACGAACAGCATGGGTAAGGCATCTAGTGATATATATATATCTATGCCTCTGACCACCACCAGCAGGCAAGGCAGGTTAAGTGTCTTGCCCAAGGACACAACGACAGCGATAGACTGAGTGGGTCGCGAACCTGCGACCTTCCGATTGCAAGGCGGCCACGTAACTCCTCTGCCACCGTCCTGATTACATTTATTATACTGTAGGATGTGTTATTGGGATTTTATAAATGTCATTTTTACAAATAAAATCTTGCTAACCTCACATATGATATCTATGATTCTAAACCCCCTAAACCAGCCTTGCTGTGAACAGAGCTGTTTGCCCCTCCCACTAAGCCAGGGCATGAACATGATAATGAGCTGCTTGCTGATTGGTTTCCCCAGAAGGCCTCAGACACTGGAGACATGCAGGTTTGATGAGGAAGGGCTCCCCCTAGTGACGTGTTAAGGGAGGTTTTCTCTCGCCTTTTTTCAACTTTCTAATTTACATAAAAAGTAGGTCATACACGACTTTTTGGTACACTACTGTTGACCACCCAAGCTGTATTTATTCAACAACAAGGAAAATGTTGGTTTACATTCCAGCTCTTCTTTAAGACCCAGACTGACCCGACTGTGACCTTTTAGTTTCTGTTTATCGTCACGTTTAGAAATAAACTATTTTATTTCTGATGAAACGATGACAGATCCAGCTCATGAACTAAACCTTCCTTCAGGCTGAGGGTTGAGCAGATGGTCTTTGAGGCGGAGTCTCGTGACCTCTGACCCTTAAAGGCTAGTTTTTTTCTACCGTGGAATTTGAGGTGTTTATTTTAGGACAGTGAATGAATCTGAACAAAGTTTGTAAAATCAAGGATTTTTATGAATATTCTAAACTATAAAGTAGAAAACGTAGTGATTTTTAGGTTTGAACCTTTACAGATTGTTTATTTTTATATTCAAACACAGCCCTGTACTCAAGTAAATAGTTTTTGATTCTTTTTGAGAAAATATTCAATATGAAACGAATCTTTAGAATCTTTATTTCCACGTTTTCCTAAAATCATCTTCAGCAGAAAATACAAATAAAAATCCCCCCAGGCAGCTCCAACATTTACATCACCTTCCATAAAAATACTGGTTTTATATTCATCTGATAAAAAAACATCTTCATCACAATAATGATTTTACATGTCGGACATCATTCACCAGAAAACCAACTCAACTCGATCAGGAACTAAATCACAGCTGCAGGTTTGAGGTGGTCGTTCTTCACTCCTTCAGCCAGGTGAGCAACTCAGGTGTGTAGTAGGTGATGATGATGTCAGCACCTGCATCATAAATCAGACAAACAGGTCAAATAAAACCAACTAGATGCTTTTTCAGCTCATTTTAACCCAAAATGGACTCAGGAATGATTAAAAAGAGTTTTAACTCTGAGTTTAATTAAAGGGACACTAGTCAGTTTTGGCTTGTTTTTAGCACCCCCTAGTGTTTGTTGGTGAAACGGAAAGTAAAACTTATCTCCTCGCTGTGCTTTTTATCACCTTAATCTAACAGCTGAAATGTCTCCTCAGCCTTCATTAGTGTCTACAGGAGCGGTTCATCACTAAATCAAACACAACAGCTGTGTTCATGATCTAAAACATGCAGGAAACATGCTGGAAGCAGACTGCAGCACCAGGTAGGTCAAGCTGAATTTTTCTAAGTCCCAACTGTGAAGTTGCAAGTGGAATATTCTGGCCACAGGGGGCGATAGAGGCTGGTTGGCCTTTCATTCACCCTGTAAAGGGTCATTTTAGCACAAACTGGCTCAAGAACATGATTTAAAAATATGAAAAAGTTGCAAAGTGTCCCTTTAACTCTACATACAAAATAAAACATGAGTTATTTCTGACTTTAAACCACCTGCTGCCTCATTTAAACACTAGAAAGAAGTCGTGGATGTTTACAGTCACCAGTGATTTCTGTAAAAACAGAAACAAACCTTCAGATTTTTCTTCACAGTGACTAAAAAAACATTTGAGTTTCTAACCTTTTAATGATTTCTGCTCAAAATCATGAAATAATTAATTTTTTTCTCCTTTAGTTTAGTTTCATAAAGAGGCTGCTCTAGAGATCAGACAGATTCCAAATGAAAATATACGTTTTTCCCACGGTTGTTTCTCCGGTGAGACGATGGTGCATTAGTGAGCGGCACATGTAGTTAAACTAACACGGGGTGCTTTTATTCCCCACCCCCGCGGCTCACCTGCCCTGCGGAAGGCGGTCATGGCTTCCATCACGGCGGCCTTCAGCTCAAACGCTCCAGCTTTCGCTCCGTGCCACATCATGGCGAACTCCCCCGACACGTTGTACACCGCCAGAGGGTGGTTGGGAAACTGACGGAAACACCAGGAAAACACGGCCATTAAAGCGGGAATGAGGATGTTCACTACGAACACTCAAGAGAGTTTCAGGAACGTCTCGAAAAATTCTCAATTTCCTCTGGAGTGGTGGGCTCTGTGGGTGTCTGGAACCGCCTCCGTCAGGCGTGAGAACGCTGAGACGAGCTGAAGACCAGGTTGGAAATAAAATCAGGATCAATGGTTCAAATTTCCAGCGACAGGAAGCCCAGTGGCTCACGGTCACAAACATGAATATGTCCGTCCGTCACGGTGGGTCATGTGGGGCGTACGGCGACACCACTGTGTTTTAATCTGGTTTCAGTTTATTCACGTTTTCTGACTCCGGTAAACTAAAGCAGACGAGTCTGGGACCGTTTGGAGACGAGACTCGTCTGGTGTTTTTTCAGACACGTCCAAAGTTCCAGCGTCACGCGAGCGAGATGCTGGGCCCCATGAGAAAACTGAGAACCAGCGAGAATGTTTTGAGACATTTCGCAACAAATGAAGCATAAAAAATGAAATAAAATAAATTTAACTTAAAAGAGAGAAAAAAGAAAAATAATTGACGGAAAAAAACAACATCAATAAACATTTGCTCACAGTTTACTGCTGCTGTAGTACACATCTCCGAAATACTAGTTCAGTAAACGACTTCCTAAGTACTTTGTACTAGCTTGTCTTAAAGTAACTTGTATTTAAGTTACTTTTACTTTTTAAGTATTAGTATCTCCAACATATAATTACCTAGCCCCGTGTACTTTTTGCATACTTTTATCCCAAGTAAGCAGAACTAATCAGATTCTACAGTGCACCTTGTCTTTGACCTCCCTCATGATGTCCAGATACGGCAGACCTGGTTTCACCATCAGCATGTCCGCTCCTTCTCTCACATCTCGCTCCTGCAGCACAAAACGATGACGTCAACAGCTGATGTCACCCCAAAGACAAACGCAAGCCCACTCACCACAGCTCGAAGGGCGAGTCCTCTGGCTCCAGGAGGCAGCTGGTAGCAGCGTCGGTCTCCAAAGGCCGGCTTGGACTGTGCAGCGTCCCTGAATGCAAAAAGAGATGGAGACGTTTCTACGTTTTATGAATACGGACACCTGACCACAGGTGTTCACTTACCTGAACGGACCATAGTAACAAGAGGCAAACTTTGCACTGTAGCTCAGCACCGACACCTGAAGGAGAAGACTGGTTTGAAATCACAAACAGGATTCTGGAACCATTTCATGATGTTTGTTCTCACGAGGAATAAAAACCAAACCTGTTTCTAGTTAAAAGGTTTTTCCTTTTTAACCGTTGAACAAAATATAACTTCAGAAAAACAACATTTACTGTATTACAGTGTTATAATTTTTAACAAAAGTAATTGCTGCACAAACACTTGTTTTCAAACTAAATCTGATCTTTTTGTTTTACCTTGTTTCCCAAACCGTTGGACAGCAGAGCTTGTTTTATGGCTCGGACTCGTCCGTCCATCATGTCAGACGGAGCAATGATGTTACAACCTGCAGCCACGAACACTCAGACTCAGTTCAAGCAACTTTATATCAAACCGTTTAGTGCTGGTGCAACACAGAGAAAGCATTAATCTGGTGTCATTTTTTATCTAGCTGCAAAACCAAAGGTGACTAATGATGAGCTAGCATGCAACATCTGTTCATTTATCAGAAACGTGTTCTGTGGTTCCACTGGGAGGAGAAACAACATTTTCTGCAAGGTTATTATCTGCTGTGGCATTAATATACAAGGAACTGGATGGGACCAAACACACAGCCCTGTGGGACACCAGAATGTGAATGAGTTGGATTTAGACTGTCATTTTTTAAATTTAGAAACATGACAGGAGTTAATATTTTATAAATAAAGTCAAAAGAATCAGTAAAATGACGATCTGTTTTCAAAAACGGGGTTACTGCATCAAATTCTGTCAGTATGATAAAATAAAAATGTCCAGAAAACACCACCTTTATCCACCTTTTCTAGATATAAATACAGAAATACAGAATGATTAAATCAAAATCCAACACTTATCAGATGTAGCAGAAAAACTACAATAATAATCTGATCAGCGTTTGTTGGGCATCAACTTTTGAATATTTTTAAAACATAAACAAATATGTTTTTATTGTTTACAATGATTTTCAGAATTTTACTTTTTTTGCAAGCAATCAACGACAAACTACTTTGTTGTGTAAAAATATAATAAGAAAAGTCAAATTTAGGCCAGATGACATTTCTGAACAGATTTTTTTTTCAGTTGGTGCTACAACAACCTCTCTGGTCATCAACATGGTCTAATGTCATCATATCACCCAAAGAGTCTTTAGTTGACGTCTGATCGTCAGCAGAATCCTGACTCGTTTGATTTTTGATGGAGTCAGTTTACTTAAGAGACGAGTTATTAGACGTCTGCGTCAGCTCTCTGCACAACAGAAACAATCCTAACAGAAGGAGAAAGTAAATTATTCACCAGCTCGTGCGTAAGCCAGCGCGACTTCAGCCAAGCGCAGACAGCTGGCGTCATTGTTCAGAGTTCCGTCTTCATTCAGGATTCCTGAAAAATCACAAATAAGGACCCGAATATGAGCCACGGATGTTTTCTGTGAAACCAGAAACGGTCAACTTCATAAGGAAACACCGACCACAGTGTCCGTGTGAGGTGTAGGGACACAAACACACGTCGCAGGCTACCAGCAGCTCCGGGAACAAAGATCGGATTTTTTTCACCGCCAGAACAGCCGGAGTGTCGTCCGTGTCGGCGCCCGAACCCTTTTCATCCTTATGAGAAAACACAAAAAGAACCAGCGCTGTGGAACGGGCCGCTTCTCAGGTGTTGAAACAAATGAATCGTCGTCTGCTCTGCTGGAGGAACTTGTTCCAATAAAAACAAGAGAATTTCCCAGATCCGACTTTAGAACGCTGTAGACCAGGTTCCTGTGTAGAACCTGCTCTGTTCATATGAAAGATCATATGTCAAAACTGTAAAATAGAATTAATCTAAACCACAAGGCTGACATTTAACCATCAGCTTTAGTCATAAAAATACATTTCCTTCACCTTTATCTCATTTTATTTCAACAAACCTTTGATATTTTTGCCGGGACTCCAAAAATCAAAACACACTTCAGGCCTTTCTCCACAAGCGGCCGCAGCATTTCCTCCAGCTTGTTTACCCCGTATCTACAGACGGAGAATTTCATTTAAATCGGTTTAAAAAAGCAGAAACTCACTTTTATCTAACTGGATTACAGTTAAGGTCCAATTTATTATTATATAGCTCCTGTAAAACAACAAAAGCTCACCAACATGCTTTAAGAGGTATCTAGTATAAATAAAAGCTAAAACTCAGCACTTAACATCACAAAAGTGAGTCTTAAGCAGCATTTGAACACAGTCTGAGCAGAAAATAAGAGATCATGTTTTAAAACTTAAGACTCTCCGTGTGTGAAAGATCAAAAAGCTGAACACAGTTTGATCCATCGTAACACAAAGGGCCTCGCTAAATGTGAGCACAGGTTTGTCATTTTTAACGAACTCTCCTCTTATCTCGGTGTTGGTCCAGTGTTTGGCTCTGGATCCGCCCTTCCTGACTGCTTTTATCTGAGAACAACTCCCTCAGTGAGCACAAAAAACTGCTTATTGACTCTTTCACCAGGGACCAGGCACAAAAGCATCACTACAACTATTAATAGCAACTATTTCTTTGTGCATCTGCAGCTCATCATGTATGAAGTCATCGATACCTCGCCTGTCCTGGCAGGCTCCCAATGGGCTCCACCGCATCTGGACTGTCTCTGTAACACCAAATAAACAACAGCATCTCATGAGAAAACTTTACCTCGGCACGACTGAGACTCATTCGTACAAAATGGAAACTTTGACTCACGTGATGAAAATCGGGTAGATGAGATTGTCGGGTTTCAGATCGGTAGCGCAGGTTTGCCAGTATCTGAGAGTTGGGTGGAAATAGCCGCTGTGGAGGATCGACTCAGCAGGTGTCTGCATCTTTTATCTTTTAGTCCAAAATCTACCAAACACACAGAGACAGGAAACATGCATGTGTTTTTTCTGCTCAGTCACTGTTGAAAAAGAGCAGGCATGCATGGCAAAGCTTTTCCAAACAGCAGCTGAGGCCTAAAGGCAGCTCTGGCATGACCTAACAGTCATTCAGGCAATTTATCAGAAAATCAGTCTGATTGTTCCTAATAAAGGAGAAAATGATTAAAAAGCATCATCTTTTAGCTTTAATAACACAGATCTGATATGATAATAATGAAATGTTTTTACTATCCAAACAGATTTATTTGGTTTTGTCTGAATGGTTTTAATAGAAACAAGAGGAAAAAGTGAAAAAATAACAGATTTTGAATGAAAAACATTAGAAAAGCATGTTAAAACCTTTTCTATTCCACAATAACCAAATAGTAACGCTACATAAACAGAGTAATCCTAACTCAGAGCTATTTTAATCAGCAAAACAAAGTTAAAGACTAGTTAATTACAAAGACTTCATTTGAAAATACCGGACAGATAAGCAGTGGATGACACAACAAAACGGTCCGCATGTCCTCACAACTGTCCCAGAAGCATCAAGCCTTCAATAAGAACCCAAACTCAAGCAGGAGAATCGAATCAGACGCTTTAAGAGTAGAAAAAGGTTCGTGTTAAATGAGAAAATTAACTTTAAACCAGCAAGAAAGTAAGTCAGCTTTCTAACGGGACGTTTCACCACCTCGGTTCATATCGTCACATCAATGAGCACAAAGAAAATCAGCATCTAAACTAAAAAAATCGAGTTTTTATTTAACTATAAAGGTAAAACCACATAAATGTTCATTTAGCATACTCACCCGTTGCGACTTCTTCTTCCTCTCCGCAGACCAACCCGCCTCTTCTTCTTCTTTGTCTAATTTAAGGCAGACTGAACGCTAGCGCGGCGCTCTGTCGCCCCCTGCTGGCTAAATGTAGTAACTGACAGAAGTTAAGGAAATCTTACTTTTGGGGGTTTGTTGTTGTTTTTAAAATAATCAGGATGAACAGAAATTAAAACTCCATGATGTTTCTGAGAGACTTGACTGTTTTTGTCAGCTGGAGTTCTTTATCAGATGTTTGGTCTTCTGATTCTTCATGTATCTGGAGGATAGACTTATCTGGATACATGTGGTGTCAAGCTGGGACCAGGATGTGTGATGTCTGGGCTCCTGAATTCACATTCTTCCATAAAGGTAAAGTCCCAATTCATCATCACACACGGGTGAAATTACATCTCTGCATTTGACCCATCCCCATGGTGGGGAGCGGTGAGCTGCAGCTGTGGTTTAACCCCCCAATCCAACCCCTTAGTGCTGAGTGTCAAGCGAGGAGGCATTGGGTCCCATTTTTTCAAAGTCTTTGGTATGACCCAACCGGGAATCAAACCCCGATCTCCCAGTCCCGGGGTGGACGCTCTACCACTAGGCCACCGGAGCTGGTGTCTAGTGCCTTAGCTTCTGACACATAAGAACACTTAGTGGCCTCAGGATGGTGCTTCATAGTAAAATGTGTGTTTGAGAGCATCTTTTGGGTTGATTTGTTCTGCTGGATTCTATGTGAGCATCTGCTTTAGGTCTATAAATAATTTGATGTCTTGTAGTTCAGCTGGATCCTTGGGTTTTTGTGCCTTTTATTGCAACACATCCAGAGGACTATTACTAAATATATCTGACTGTGTCTGTTGTATCTAACCTGAGTTCTTTTGGTTGTGTTCAATTCTTTCCACATTTTTTCACACAAAGCCAGTTTAAATTAAATTAGAAGTCCCTGTTTCTTCACTAATCCATTCTCTGTGAGGAATACCATGAATAGACATCATTTTCATCAAAACCTGTAAATAACCTGTAACCGTGTAATAATTTGGAGTTCCTAAATGCAAAAGATTCAATGACTTTTGATAAGATGATTCTCTAGACTCCTCTTGTTTATGGAGATTAAATGCTCTAACACCTTTACTTGGTTGTAAAATAAACCTTTAGAAGTGAGAGTTTTCATTAAATCTCTCATCCATCACAGAGCCTGGGTTCTTCTGTCTGCGTTCTGCCATCAGTTTACAAGGCTTCGACACATTAGACGGGTCTCATCAAGGAGCTTCATTGTAGTAAAGCTGTTTGAGTGCATCTTTTGGGAGGATTTACTCTGCTGGATTCATTTTTAGCATTTTGCGTCCCCACCAAGGGGGAACCCCTCTGGCTCAGAAATGAGGCAAACAAGGAAGTGGCCAAACTTGCAGTTCTCCCCTCATCCACTGGGGGTGGCTCCAGAAGTGAGCAAATCCTCATAGACCCCCATGTTAAAAATGCCAACTTCACAGCTGAAAAAAAGATCTTTACAGCCTGGTTCAATTTTCCATTTTGTGTTTAATAGGTCTAGTTTATAGTCCTGACAACTCTGAGGGGGGTGGATTTTTTTGTAACTCTTTCGTTTAGGTGTAATAAAATGCTTGAAATTATGAATAATTAGATTTGATTGACAGGAAGCATGAGCGTCAGTGCAAGCGTCAGAGCTAGCTTCAGAGCTAGCATAAGCTCCAAGGAAGGCCTCAGCCTCACGTTAATAGATGTTCGGCCATTTCAACTCTCTGAACTTTAGTTGTGTTTTCTGCGTGTTCGTGTTTGGATGTTAATCATGGAATTATTTGGACAAAGAGGGAAAGCTGTGGAATTGTTTGCACCAAGAGACCATCCAAGAAGTCTCTGCTTCATTTTTATCAGTAAGTAAAATTATATTTCTGTATTTTATTTTGCTGGTTGAATGGGGGAAGATGCTGTGTGTTTAACATAACACTGCTTGGTCAAAGATGGGTAGAAATATAACGTGTTCGTGGGGCTGGCTGGGTACTGTAACTCGAGCTAGGTGAGCTAGGTAAGCTAACCGAGGCTAGCTGAGACTTCGGGACTTCACTGGTCCACCACGGTCAAAGATCCACGAGGTCATCGCTGCAGAATGGAGGTTTGATGAGTTTGGGCAACGTGCCTCTCCTTTTACCAGCAGCGGCCTGCGATCAGAGATCCGCGAATGTGCCGCGTAATTCTTGCGGAGGCACGCGGCTGCTTGACTACCGTCTGAGGCTGTGGTTGTAGCCTGTGGAACTCTCTGAGGGAGACTACAGAAACAATCCAGCTGTTTGAGCTGATCTCGTTACACTTTGGAGTCGCTCAACTGCGTTTCTCTCGCTAAAAGCGCCCGAAAAACTTCACTAGCTTCCAGTTAGCATGCAGCTAAGGTCCCTCTGAACTCCCCCGGAGCAGAGCATGACATCGTGTAAGCAGCCAGGGCGCACGGCTCCGATCGCAGCGGTCTGAGGCTCTGCTTGTATTCTTACAGTCCATATTACAGCTCCACAGACGACCAACGCTGCTGCCTCGCACGGAAGCCAGACAGCTGCGTGGTTCGCTGTCTCGGTTCTCCATCTTAGCTTCGTGTGTTAGCTCAGTTTAGCTTCCTACATTGGTTTTGTTATCGCCAACCCTCACTGCCCCACCCTCAGCTCCACCTCTTTTCCCATTTATGGATTGTCTGGGCGTGAAGAGGCGTGTGTCACGGCCAAAATGGAGGTGGTGGGAACCTCCCATTTTAAATCATTCTGAATATGTACTTCCAAATGGGCGGGCTATGTCCATAGATGTATATGTCGATGGTCCCCACCCTCGAGAGTAACAAAATCATAAAGTATGCAGATGACACAACGTTGATCGGGCTAATCTCCAGCAAAGAGGACGAGGTGGAGCGACTGTCAGAGTGGTGCAGAGTCATAACCTGCTTCTCAACACCACAAAAACCAAGGAGCTCGTTATTGTTGTCAGGAAAAACAAACCAGAAGTACAACCACTTATTATCAGGGGACCAGCATGGAGAGGGTCCCGATGTTCAGGTGTCTGGGCATTACGTTGGAGGATGACCTGACTTGGAGTGCAAACACCAAGGAGCTAGTGAAGAAGGTGCAGCAGAGATTCTGAGAATCCTTCTCAAAAATCTGCTGCTTGCCTTCTACTGACGTTCCATAGAGAGTGCACTGACATACGGACGGTGCGTGTGGTATGACAGCACTCTGTTAGATGAGGCTGCATCACATAACAAAAGGTTCAGGCTGTGGCTACACCAGGGAATGAAGAGCCTCTGGACATCTCTGTTGTATCAACGCTTGGACACCCTTGTTTATCCCCCTCATGTTAGAACCCCTGTCAGTGTATCTGCAAGGCCTTTCCCAGTTGTGTCCTTCACAAAAGACTCAGTAATACTGACATTCTTCTTCTCATCTGTATGAATATCTGAGGCCTGCTCTTGCTTTGAAATATCAGGAGTGCAGTCCAGTTCCACTGCAAAGTACCTGGAGGCTTTAATCTGGACACAAATGTGACTTAAAACACATTCTGAGTGCACCAAGACCGATATCTGGTGTGGTTTTTTTGGAGGCAGTTTTTCTAAGATGCTCTTCCAGTGTGACATCATACCTTGCAATGAGCTCAAGGATACCCAGAAAATTCCCATTTTTAGGATTTCCTAACTGTGCATTATTCCCTCAGTGGCAAGTTCCTTTCAGCAAGGTAGAGTATGCAGTCAATCACTCGAGTCAAAACACTTCTCCAGTGTGCCTTTTCAGCGGCCATGGCTCTCTGCAATCACAATTGCTAGTTTTACCTATGCGTAAGCGAGATGCCAGTTCTTTTCACACCAAATAAGCGTTTATATGATAACCACTGGTTTCATGGTGTATCAGGGTTTTTGAAAGGCCCTGCCAGTTGTTATAACCCATCACAAGGCGTGTGTCAGCAACTCTAGCTTCACCAACAAGTTTACAAGCAAAACAAAAGACTCTGTTAGTACTTTTGGAGTACAGTAACCAATCCCATTCCACTTTCTCTCCATTGGACAGTAAATGAAAACAGTATGCTTTGGAAAAACACCATTTACTCTTCTCTGATCTCGGATATGGCCCATCGGAACATTTTGGTGGGACATGCTGAACCATGCACTGCCTCAATGAGTCCCCAGTTTCATGTGGTGAAGGCCATTCAGATGGATCCTCTGAATAAGGGCTTGCACCAGCCTTCTCCTCTGTGCCTTTGTTCTTCTCCCTCTTCTTCATCATGTTGACCTCTGTGTTCTTCTACCTCTGTCTGTCCCTCTTCATGGCCCTGTCCCTCTGCCTAAAACCATCAGGTGTATGTATGGTGCCCTCTTGTGGTCAAATTTCTGCACTACATTTTATTTTAAATCAGTCATTGCTATTAGCCAAGAGGTGATATGTGATGTTAGGTGGAACATGTGATGTCTGCCACTCTCCTGTTCCAAACACATTCCTCCCTTTCATCTTTATTTTCTCTGTTGAAGGAGGTTAGTAGAAAGACTCTGGTGGGGGGGGTGACCACACTGCTTCCAGAATCCAACATCTTGGATTGTCTTTCTCTTCCCCAGCTCGTCCATTTTCTTACCAGTTCCTGGGGATCAAAATATACACAGATTTAAAATTGACAATATCCAGTATTATTCACATCCCAAAGATGACCTTTTCCCATGTGCCAAGGGTCAAAATAGTGAGCAATTTCCTTTTTTCCTCCCTTAAATATTTCTGCACTCGTGTGGCAGTCGGTAACAACGATCTGCAGATCAACACCCCTCTCCAAAAGCGTTCTCAGGTGTTGCCAAATCCCTCCTTCTCCATTCATACACTGTTTCCAACTTCATTGCTCTAAAAATAACAAACGCAATTCTCAGCTGATCTGTGCAGAATGAATTTATTTTCATTATATTCATTATGTAATGTTGTACCTGTATGAGTTGAATATCAATAACTTTGTTGCTTTTGACATCCATCATGATGTAGCTCCCATATTTGGCTGAGTGTCCTAATGCAAGTTATTAGTTAGTGTACTTGATACCTAAGAAACAAATATCCATACATCCATTTTCATCCACTTATCCGGAGCCGGGTCGCGGGGGCAGCAGCCTAAGCACAGAGGCCCAGACTTCCCTCTCCCCAGCCACTTGGGCCAGCTCGTCTGGGGGAATCCCAAGGCGTTCCCTGGCCAGCTGAGAGACATAGTCCCTCCAGCGTGTCCTGGGTCTACCTTTAGGTCTCCTCCTGGTTGGACGTGCCCGGAAAACCTCACCAGGGAGGCGTCCAGGAGGCATCCTAACCAGATGCCCGAGATACAAATATTTTATTTAAAAAGCATTTACCAGGTGAATCAGCTCACGTCACCACCACCTGTCACAGGACCAGAATCAGTAGCTTCCTGAATGATGTCAGATTGCTCCCGCCCCCACTGCCAGCTCACTGATGGAATCAGGAGCTTTGCCTGATGCTGGTAGAGGCTCTGCTTACACAGTCCCTGCACATTGAAGGCCCCCAGGAACTAAAATATGAAAAGTTGTGTCATGAAATGACAGCTGCACAAACATTATCAACACTAACGCAAACATGTTTGGCTCTACCTCTGAAGCCAGTGAAGAGGAAATAACTGGCAAATCAAGAGCAAATATTTATGATTTCACAGGACTTACTCTCCATTATGAGAGGAGTAAACAACCTGAAATAAAAGATGGTTGTTAAACTGAGCGAGAGAGCGTACATCCTTTTACATAACATTAATAAATGATGGCTGTTCAGGTTAGGTTGAACACGACACAAGTTGGAACAGACTATGATCTCTCGGAGATCAGAAAAAAACACAAAACTGAAATAAAACAACAACACGAGAATGTTTTTACTGTAACTTTTAGTCTTTAGGAGGACATGTAGATAAAAAAACACCACAAGCATGACATTATTACGTTATGGTATTATAACGTAAAAGTCAATCACATATGTGAAGAGAGCGACCTCCCGAAACAGCGGAAAAAGAATATTTCAGGGGAACAGAATTCCTCACGAGACCGGGTCAGGCTGTGGTGCAGCGCTGGAGGATTCCTGCTGGGATGCTGACCCTGTCAACACATCCCTGCCCCTCCTACATTTCTCTATGCCAGCGCCAAGCGTCGTACCATGTATTTCTCGCATTTCCACTCTGGCTGTCTGCTGGCATGTTGTCACGTCCATGTACAACATAGTAATACAAGCAACAGAACTCCGGGGTTTGTTCTGCTTGTCCCAAGTGATGTATTTCTGACTGTGTTGTTTGATGCAGTCGCTCCTCCCTAGCCGTACCGCTCCATTGTCCTATGGACCTGCAACAGAAGGGGCCCGTGAATGTCTCACGAATGGCGCGGTCCGGGACGGTTATGGACCGGTTACAATCGAGACAGACAAAACAGCGACTCAACTTGCGCCACAAGTTAATCGCTGAGAACAGACAGCACAGCAAGTTCTTTCCAACCAAGGTGGCTTGGCTCGCAGTCTCACGCTCCGTCCACCACGCCTTCCACGATGCCTATGACGCTTCCTCCAGCAAGCCTGATCCAGGATCCGCTGTGGTGCTGAAGGGCACTGGGATGAGAATGAAAAGCTGGAATCCTTCCAGCCTGCTGAATTTGCTGGATTCACCAGGCCAGCATTCGGCTGAAGCTCTAGTAGAGTTTCACCATCATAAGCCAGCAACAGAGTTACTCTGCACACAAAAACTCCTAAAAATAAAAAATATAAAGTAATGGGCAGAAGACAGATGGCATGCCATACACCGGTGCCATATTGGAGCTGGAAGAATACCGACATGAAAAGGGCGCATGGCGCCACCTTCTGCGGTGGAGTGGAATTAATTTAATTGGCTTGAGATTAGTTTTCTAACGTAGGTGTAAACTAGGATGAAGGCTTCTAGTTTATTGCCTTAGGTTGACTTAGATGTAAATGCCCTGAGAGAGTGATGAAGAGGTTCCTGGAGTCAGGAAGAATCGGCCTAAAGACCTTTTCTAAATCTGTGAAGTCCTGCTTGTTGAACGGTTATAATAGTGATAAAACCCTAACCAGTCTAGTGCTGCTGTACTCACGTTTATCAGACAACTAGCATTTTATTTTGTACATCAATTACAGTTTAAAAAAGAAGAGAAAACACCGCTCATCTGTGGGAAGGTGCTGGATCAGGTATAGAACAATCAAAATGGAAAAAATCCGGATTTTTTCCATTTTACATCAATTACAGTAAAATGCTGTATAGAAAAATCACTGCAGTTTTGTTTTCATGACCCCCAACCTGACCTTTGGCGGCCCACACCAGGTCCCCGCCCCACCGGTTTAAAGATCCAGCAGGAAGTTTAATATCTGGTTCTGATGAATAAACACAAACTCTCCCAGATCGGGAGTGTTTTCTCTTTTCCGGTTTTCCAAACTTTTCCTTTTTCAATCCTGAACCTTCCTTATGGCCTTTTCCACTCTTCCCTTCCTCTCTTCACTCCTCCTCCTCCTCTTCCTCTCCGTCCGACTCTTTTCTCTTTGCTCGGTGAGTCGCAGAAAATCCTTTTGTGATGCTAAACTGATTTTCGGAAGAGAGAGGCAGACTCGGAGCGAGAGAGAGGAGGGGAAAGGTTTCACGTTTCTGTCTGCAGCTCCGGTCCTCCCCGGTTCTCCTCTAACTTTAAAACCTCGCTCGGACTCGGGCGGGCGGCACGTTTTGGTGTCGTCGGGACTCGAACCACCGCATGATCCTCCGTTTCTCTGCGCATCAGGAATGCCCTTTGACCAAACTCACCGAGGAGGAATCATGAACTCCTGAAGGATCAGTTGTTGACTTCGGTTCGGTTTTGGGCTGAGAGGAGCCCGGAGTGAGCGCTCCCCCGCAGCCGAGCATGGAGAGCCGAGGCCGGGCAGGGCTCCAGCCGGCGCCCGGAGGAGGTGGAGAGGGAGGCGGCTGGGTGCTGGTGGAGGCCAGGCTGCAGGGAGGAGCGCCGTGGGGGTTCACCCTGCAGGGGGGCCTGGAGCGCGGAGAGCCGCTCGTCATCTCCAAGGTGGGTGACAGGAGGTTAACGGGAACCTAAAAACCGCCACATGTTGATAAATGAGGCAACATTTAAAAAGATTCGGGTTATTTAATCACCAACGGAGCCTTGTTTGTATTTAAATAAGAATGTTTGACAGAGACGGAGATTTTATCTCTGTTTGTTCCAAAGTTCAAGATTTCTGCAACTTTTTATGTTTTACATAAACCTTAAAACCAACTTTGGCTTTTCACAGCGACAAAATGATTCAGCTACTTTAACTGGGTTTCTGTGTGAAGTTGTACATAATTCCCATCATACTTGTTTTAAATACCCTCCTGAACAGCCTCAGCTCAGAGAAACAGGGATACATAAGGACTGATGCGCTAACGGCTAGTCCAAGCACAGCCATTAAGCAGCTCACATTTCCCGAAATTCACGGCGGTTTGTGCTTGTGTTATTTACGCTCATTGATATGGTGCACCAACAAAATCAGCTGGTGATCAGCCATTTTTCAATGTGATCAGCTGATATAAACTGAGAATTCTGATTGTTTTTTCCAGTCCGTGAACACACCATATCCATATTCAGCCATAAAAACACACACTAGACACTTGACTGCATTGATGGCAGGATACCCCAGAAAAGTGCTACGCCCTCTGCTGCCCTGGCGGAGAATTGCTTCACAAATGGTAATTGGCCTGTATTTGTATAGCGTCTTCTTAGGGTTCTACAACCCCCCAAGGCGCTTCACAACACAATCAGTCATCCACACATTCACACGCTGGTGGAGAAGTATAAATGGACAACGTCTCCATCAATGCATGTGAGCGCAAACGTGTTGAAGTATAAACTAGGCTTAAGTGTCTTGCCCAAGGACACAACAGCAGCATTTTAATGATAGAAGGTGTTCTGTTTATTATAAGTTGGACTCTGCGTTTCCAGGTTTGACTAAAGTCATCTCCATCAGCATCATCTCCTTTCGGTTTCACTGCTCTGACCGTGATACAGAACCGGACCACTAATGAAGCCTCTCCTGTCCGTAAAGCCACCCTGGCCTCGTTTTTACATGCAAATCACCAGCTGCTGTGAATTTGTCGAGATTATTCTGGGATGGAAGCCAAATGGTTGTAAAATAGGACAGGAATGTGAATAATGTGTTTTCTGGGTGCTTCTGAGAACAATCCTGTGCTTATTAGGTTCCTCACTTTGATCGATGTTTGACCAAACGTCGTCCTGATGCCTTTTGTGTCTTTATTTTATTTCCTACAACCCTCCCGCGTTTCTAATGGGGTCAGATGGACAACAGGTGTTTTTTTTCAGATTTTCATTACTTTTTCCTAATTTCTTCACTAATCCTCCTATGAGCATTTGAAGGGTCTTGGTCCAAAGTTTGCCCTTTGCAGTCCTGGTGGGGTCCAATGGACACTGTGTACGCTGCTTCAAGTTTTGTTTGCCTTTCTCTCAGTTTCTTGACCAGTACCATTTCTTCTTTTAAAGGTCATTTTCAGAAGAACATCTATTTATATAATCTGTCATCAACAACATGGACGCTTCGTAAAGGTTCTTAATGTATAAAACAAATGTTTAGGACCGAACACCAGTCCTTGTGGAACTCCATATTTAATCTGTTTGCTCTGCAACGTTGATGTTTTATCTCCACCAATAACACAAGCCTGGAGGAGTTCTGCTGTGTGGTGGAGTTGCTAATGCTAACGGTTAGCTTCTACTAGCCCAGACGTTCTCTGCTGTTTCCTGGACGCTAAACCAACAACAGCCTTCCCCGTCGTGAGTCAAGATGGGTGAGTCCATGAATGTTAAGTGACAGTGTGACGTAGATCTGTCAGGATTTTCTAATCCTAGAGTTTCACCTAGAGTCTATTTTCTATCAGAAGCTAATACAGGAGATAGGTGGAGGAGACTATTTTCATGTTCAGCCTGCATGAAAAACTCAGACTGACCCGTTAGAATCAGAAATACACCAACAGGAAGCATCAAACTATGAAGTTTATCTCACACATGTTCACTGTTCTTTTAAACTTTGTTTTAAACCAGTGTGTGTGGAGTTCGGAGTGTTTTTCCTGACAAAACCGCCAACCTGCTGCTTTCCGAGGATATTTTTCCCAAATCCCGGTCCTGATTGATCGGAGGCGGTGTGTTGTTTCAGTGGTGGGCAGAACAGGCCGAGCCTCACTGTTTAGATATCTCCATCTGCAGGATAATAAATTTCAGCTGGAATACCAAAGTCTCACACACACACACACACACACACACACACACACTCACACTCACAATGATACCTCTCGCTGAGTGTTTCTGTCGACCTTATTTGGGTTTATTTATTCTTGTAAAGAGCAAACAGAGCAAACGTGTGCTCCGTCCTGCAGAACTCAGAGTTTTATAATATCCATGTAATGTGTGTGTGTGTGTGTGTGTGTGTGTGTGTGTGTGTGTGTGTGTGTAGGCTGAAACTCATCATGCTCTTTTTTACATGTTGTAATTCAGAGGACCGAACACACCCTCTGAGAAATTCTTGGCAGTTGTTTTAGTGTTCGGAGAGTCCCAGATGGGCGGGGCTAGTTGTTTCGGAACACAGACCTGCATCAGTCGGTTTATGGTGTTTTATTTAATCATTTATTCTCATCTGTGTTGTTATTACAGGTTTCTGAGTTCAAGGTCATCAAAATAAAACGTAATCATGTTTCATCAAAGCTGCTGCGACTGCAGAACAGATCTGATCTGAGAGGTTTGAGTTTAAGAATCACTTTGTTTTCAACATTTTTTACTTTACCTGCTGAGAAGATCTAAAGAAACGTTTTCAAAACCAAAGAAACAAAAGTAGTTTGGAATTAAAGATAGATCGAAAGAAGACCTGCAAGAGAAGGATTATCCACCCATCCAGCGTTGGGTTGTGGAGGTACCAGGCCCAGGAGCTCTCCCAGAGGTTCCTAACCCTAACCTGAACCTCAGCTGACTCCTGTTGATGAGGAGGAGCAGCTTTAACTCTGAGCTCCTCACAGATCTGTACTGATCCAGATCTTCTGATCGTTTTCGATGGACCCGTAAATCCAGATCAACATCTTCAGCCCTGCTCCTCTGCTCCTCCATCCTTCCATCAACAAACCAGGACACTAGAACTCCTCCGCTCGAGGCAGAGCCCATCCCATCCCAGAGGGAGCATTCTGCCTTTTTCCAGTTAAGAACCACGTTTTCCGACTTGGAGGAGCGGACTCTCACCCTAACTGCTCCACGGTCGCATCCCATTTCATGCAGAAAGTCTCCTTTCTTCCACTTCTCTTTAAATACAAACTTTACCGTAACAGGAAGTTAATATCTGGATCTCTCGTCACCTTTTTAAACCAAAATGTAAAAATCACCAGAATGATCGCTCATAAGGTGGGAATATTATTAGAGACAAACATGATGCATAGTAGAAACTTTATGTTCTCTTTAAATGGATCGATCCTAAACGGTTCTGCTGTAGACGAAGCAAACACCCGGTTCTAGTTTCAGACGGGTCCTCCTCACTAGAACATCAGCAGCTTAGTAACACAGACCCAACATGACTACGTCCCTCTGCTCATTAACATTACAACACAACGCATTCATTCACCCAACGAGGTTTTTAATTAGACCAGAACGATAAATCCACAGCAGACATCGGGTCCGATCCGGTGGCTCTAGGTTCTGCTATCGCCTCAGAACAACACACGCCAGCGTGACCTTCATGTGGCTCTCAGCCTGCTGATAAACAGCCTGTCGTACGTTCTGACAGGCTGTTGAAGGCATCACCGTCAGCACCGATACGGCAGCGGGTCACGCTGATACCAACAGAACCAGTCGCGGTCTCAGGGTGTCGGGTGAATCTTCGTTGCTTCAGATACGAGAAACAAAAGTGTGAGAGTTCTCCTGTCCCGGTTCTGGTTCTGTCCCAGGCCCGGTAAGACCTCTGACATCTTCTCGTCAGGAATAATGTTGGAAACCTGAAAAGCTTTGAGTCAGGAAGAAAACTGAGTTTATGTTTCTGAATAATTGATCCAGTTTTTCTCATTAATTTCTGTTTTATCTGCATTTGCTTCCTGTTTTATTTCCAGATCCTTTGGTTCTGGTGAAGAGAACCGATACCAGTTTCTGGTTCCTGTTCAGCTTTTGCTCAGTTCTGAATAAATTTAAAATTTGAATTATTTAAGTTAAAAATTCCCTTCATCAGTTAATATTAGTATGAATTACAGTTGTTTACGTTTCAGAGTATTGGCCGATTACGATCACAGGCTGATTTTCAGGCACTTTTATTTTGTAGGGTTATGAGCCTTTCATTGAGTTTACTTCCTGTTTTAATCACAGCCAGATTTCACTTACTATAAATAATATCTGCAGAACTTTTTCTCATCACAGCGCTCAGTAGACACAGCTTAAGACTCGGCAGTCAATCAAGTTAATGTTGAAATTTAGATTTTAGCTCCAATCAATCACAGAAACGGTCTAATCAACACCAACATGATTAAACTATTTCCTCACATTCCATTTTGCAAACATGCTTTTATTTTGTGTGCCTTTCTCTCACGCATCTTGTGATGTTTTTAAAATGTCATCACAAGTAAAGATGGCAGAATGAGGCCAAAACCCATAGACGATTCTATCCACATGATTCCTCTAGTGCCAACACTCCTGAATATACTCGTTTTCTGCACACTGACGTCTCACTTGGCCTTCCAGGCCACCGTAGCAGCTCTTCTCTGCTTTTTTAGCAGTGTGTCCATGTTTTCTTCATTAGACTGATTAATCAAGCCAAAGATAAAGTTAAATTGATCTGTGTGTGTTTTAAATTAACTGTTTCAAAAATATATATTTATTTTTTATATGAGATGGTTCCTAAATATGCCCACGGGGTTTTTATGTCGTCTGTGTTGGTTCTAGTTTGGTAAAAGTAGTTATGTTTTCTCCGTTTGACAGATCAGCTCCGCCACCTACTGATGTATTATTGCAGATGTTTGTTTTTATTTATTGCTCTACAAACACAATATGATTAGACTTTTTTATCAACTGCTCGACACAGCCTCATTAAAATGTGAACTCTGGATATTTTAAACTTAGTAACCAGGAAACCTCTACTACGAAAACTTTGTGCTTTCAAGACAAAATGGTGATTTAAGCATTTATTTAAAACATCAACTAAATAAGGATGGAAAACTTTGGTAAAATAAAAGACAGATAATATTTATTTATTTCCATAAAGGTGCAGCTCCCTCTTTTTGTAGCTGCTAGCTCATTATCGTTACTTTTGTCGTACTTGGCGATCGTGATTTCACGTGATTTCCATTAAAATAAGGTGTTTCTTACATCATCTTCCTGCTGTTCAAAGTGTCTGGTACCAGAACCATTAGGTCATGTCTGCTACATGTCTTTGAGTGGTTTTATCAGTGGATAAACATAAGTGGGGTTTAGAACACAAAGTCGGCCTGAGGTAACGCCGCTGGTTCAGATGTTGATTTATGATTGAATTTATAAACAGGTTCTTGTGTGTTTGTGTTGCAGGTGGAGGAAGGTGGTAAAGCGGACTGTTTGGAGCGCCCCCTGCAGGTGGGTGATGAGATTATCACCATTAACGATGTGGAGCTGAGCGGGTACCGACAGGAAGCCATCGCTCTCATCAAAGGATCTTATAAAACTCTGAAGCTCACTGTTCGCAGGTATGTGTGTGTGTGTGTGTGTGTGTGTGTGTGTGTGTGTGTGTGTGTGTGTGTGTGTGTGTGTGTGTGTGTGTGTGTTGCAGGAAGACAGGATAATAATTTATACTAATATTATAGGATTATACAGTGACATGATTGTATTATTTTGAAAAGTTCTGAAAATCACCTAAATGTCATTTTTGTCTCAACACATCGCAGCTAGAGACGTTCACTGCAGTTCTCCTCTCAGACTGTAGGTGTCGCTGCATGATGATAATGCTGCAGCAACTGAAACACGCATAAAGGAAGTACATTTATAACTCACAAGCAAGAATAATAACACACTGCACTGAATTTGAAGCGGAAAATAAAAGTAAAGTAACATCTGAGCAGAAAAAAAGCCAAGACAAACCAGCTCCCTCTAGTGGCTGGTTGCAGTATATGTTTTAAGCTCCGCCCCCCTCATGTAAATGAATGGGACATTTTTCTCTCTTTAGAAACACAAACCCTCATTTGCTTCAGACTGATTCATGTTTTTAGAAGTTTACATAACTTTTGTTGTGATTGTCCTTCATGATGTTGCTCAGTCACACTGACTCCCACCTGTAGTCTCTGACAATGGTTTCAAGGTCTAAACCTGAGCTTGTCTCAAAAAAACACAATGACTGTGGTTAGCATGTTGGCTAAATCCAGTAGCTCAGTGGGCTGCAACTGTTTCAGAAATGTCTCAAAACATTTGTTTGGTTTCACAATTTCCTCATGAGAATCTTCAATTGTCTTGTTGGACTTTTGTACGTCTTGAAATTTTCTTTTTAAGCTAAATAGTAACAAAGTCTTTACAGGAATCTGGAACATTTTTCAGTTTAGTTTCTGAGTCAGAAAAACAGAGAATACTTAAAACCGAAAGGACAGGAACAAGACGTATTACATCATATGTCCCATGTGACCCGGTCACGCGTTGGGAAAGTGTCAAACGTACCGGTGGACTGAGATTCCAAACATAATTTGCATATTTTCTCACGATTTTCTTTCCTGATTACAGCAGTTGGAAGTTAGCCAGAGTTAAACATCTAATCTAAACCATCTTTTAAAAATTCCCTCCTTTTTTCACATCAGAGAGGCTGTAAGTAGAGATTCAGCTCATGTTGTGTTTCTAAATCTTTTAATTATAACAGCAGGCTTGTTTTATTTCAGTGTTCCATTCAAAAAGCAGCAACGTTCTCAGCTTTAACCTTCTGTATCTACAGACAAAGTGACCAGAGTTCTGTTTGGTGATGATCTCAGGAGTTTCCCTCAGACGGTTTCAGTAGAATCAGTTTTACTGCATTCTGCTGAAACCGTCATGGAATAAAATAGCTGAGTCTGGTCACATGATGTGAACAAGCACTTTGGTTGGTTGATTGGTTGGTTGATTGGTTGGTTGGTTGGTTGGTTGGTTGGTTGGTTGGTTGGTTGGTTGGTTGGTTGGTTGGTTGGTGGGTGGGTTGGTGGGTTGGTGGGTTGGTTGGTTGGCTGGTTGGTTGGTTGGCTGGTTGGTTGGTTGGTTGATTGGTTGGTTGGTTGGTTGGTTGGTTGGTTGGTTGGTTGGTTGGCTGGTTGGTTGGTTGGCTAGTTGGTTGGTTGGTCCACTTTACGTTTGGGCAGATGTCACTTTTGTGTTCTAGTAATGAGAACAACTATGGAGCCATAGTTCCTAGGAAGAGGTTCTAGAAATGTTTTTATTTATTGTGATCCTCGTCTTCCTCGGGGTGTCGGGGGCAGCAGCCCTACCAGGGAAGCCCAGAACGTTCTCTCTCCAACTGCCTCTGGTGGGACATTGAGTTGTTCCCAGGCCAACCTGGATTGACCCTGAGGCCCTTTTCTTGGAAGGACGTGTCTAGAACACCCCTCATCCTCAGGATGTGTCAAGGAGACAATCTAACCAAATGTCTGAACCACCTCAGCTGCCTCCTCTCCGTTAAGAGGAGCAGCGGCTCTTGTCCTAGTCTCTCCCAGATGGCCCATCCTATCTCCAAGGCTGAGACCAGACACCCTGAAGAGGAATATCATTCCTGCATTTGTGATTTTGTTCTTTTGATCTTCCCAAAGCTCATGATGTGAGCTGAAGGTCGGAGCGTAGATCCGCTGTTAAATCAAACTCTTTACCTTCCACCACAACAGGCCGGTCTCCCAGATCTCCCACTCCCTTCTTCCTTCACTCATGAAAAAACCCAGAGATCCTTAACCCCTCCCCATTCTACCCATTTCCTGTTTAGGATTATGGCCTCGGACTTGATGACACCTCATAGCGATGTTGGTGTTTTAGTGTTTTTGTTACAGTAATGTGGATAGAGTCTGAACTGAGATCGAATGAGTGAAATAAAACACATATCTGGACCCGTGTAGACGGGTCTTTAATCTGCTCGTGGACCCGATGAGGACCAGCTGATGATCACTGGTGTATTTACATTATTGGGTTTATTCAGAGCTCTGCTGTCAGTTGGCCTGGTGTTACTAAACCAGTTATTTTTTAAATGTTTCTCTGAATATCTAAAAGTTCCTCCATGTCAGGCTGTGATGTAAAAACAAGCCACTGTGAGGAGAATTAGAACCAGTTCATCAGAACGTTTTAGGTTTGGGACGTGACTGTGTCACTTTTACTGGAAGACACTGCAGGACTTTAGACTTTAGAACACACACACGGTGACACAGGTGTACAAGCACACCTGGTGCAGTGGGAGGGCGGGGCTACAGGAGAGAGCGGTAACAGCAGAGCGGAGAGCAGCTGTTGGTCTGATCTGCTTCCTGCAGGGTTCTGGTGGGGAACCGAGAGACTGGACTCAGGTTGGTTGTTTTTGTTTATTTGTGGACACACATTGAGCCAGTGTGTGTGTGTGTGTGTGTGTGTGTGTGTGTGTGTGTGTGTGTGTGTGTGTGTGTGTGTGTCTGCATGCATCTGAGTGTGTGTGTGTTTTAACCAGTCAGCAGTAAAACTCTGCACCACGTTTCGCACGAGTCACATGGTGGCTTTTAAAGCTCTGGATGCCTCCTGCTGACTTCCTTCTGCAGCATCAGAACAGTAGATAATAACTGATTTGACTGGATTTGAGTTTTAAATAGAAACAGCTGATGGGATGTGATGTTTGGGGAAGTTTCATTGTCTTCGTGTTTGGGGGGGTGCATATAGACGTGGAACAGGCTGCTGGCTTTATGCATAATTTACATATTAATAACAACAACTACAACAGATATGCAGAAGATGTCTCAAAAGGTGATTTTCTAGAAAAAATGACATCATTTTTCCATTTGAGTCTTTTGTAGTTTGTCAGTGGAAGACACGGTTAAACTAACCAGCCTGCTGATTAATTCATCTTTATCTTAGATAGATTACGTTTTAGTGAAACTGAATTCATTGGTTTTGTTAACTTAAAAATATAAATCTGAATGAAACAAGTATTTGTGTTTCAGACGGGCTGATTTTGATCACCAAAGGATTTTTTTTATTGGTAATTAAAAATAAAAGTCCTGAACAAACATTATTTAATTATCTAATCTAGTTTTTACTGGTCATACTGGTTTTCATCTCTCCTGTTTTATATTGGAGCACAGAGTATTTCGTCCATATTAATAAATGCATAATTATTTTTAACTTATCGTATGAGTAAAGATTTTTCCAGATTAAAATTTGATGTTTTTTTTTTTATATATTTTAAATCTTAAATCTTTTTCTTTATAGTTAAAATTGTTAAAGGGGAAGAACTGCATGATAGAACTCTCATTTGAAAATCTTTTAGGGCTATTAAATGATAAGTTGGCTTGCCATACTCCCCAGGGTGGGGACTTTGCATAGTAGAGCACCTGCTAGCAGCAACAGGTAGCCTGACGTTATTAGCTTTATTAATGATGCTAGCCTAAATGCTTTTGCAGCTTCTGATTATGGTTTGTGTTGTTTGCGAGAAAAGAGAAAAAAACTTTTATCTTTGGTAGTTTTGCCCAAAATCTTTTAATTTTTCTTATTTTATTATCCAGTGTGGCAGCAGAAGCTGCTGTTTGTTAGGTTAGGGTTAGGGTTAGGGTACCGTAGGGTACTAACCCTAACCCTAACCCCCGAACACCAAGATGTAGAACAGTCTGATGAGAAGGTGGAGATGCTTCTAAACTCATCTTTAAAAAAGCTTCAAGTGCTGCCAGGTATGTTTTAGTCTCAGGTGCATGACTGGAATTTTGTGACCAGCATGAGGGGGAGGAGCCAAGCTGGCTGCACATGAATCTTCCACACACTACTGAGAACCCTAGAGCATGAAAAGTGTAAAGATGAACACACATTCATGTCTAAAATGATTCTGTAGTGAACAAACAGCTCAGTGGTCAGAGTTTATAGCTCTGGTTCCTTTTAGCGGGTCGGAGTGGGTTGCTGAGCATGGACCAGTGCTTTCAGCAGAGCCTTTCCATCGGGTAAGAATGCTCCTCAGCCTTGTTGTCCAGGCTTTGAGACCATTCAGTTTTTTGCCTGAAGGACCTAGGGTAAATACTGTAGCTTAATGGTCTGGGTGGATGGGTTCTTCACCTGCAGGTGTGAATGTCCTTTAGAGAAGGGAGGTTACAGGTTTCCAGAAGACATAACACCTCCTCCTTACCTACCTCAGACCAGTTTCCATAGGGAAGATGTCCAGATGCTGTCCATCACATACTGGTGAAAAAATATCAGCACTGAGACTAGAGTTTTTAAAGGTGCGGAGCACTCGTTTAATCAACACATCTGTAGTGGTCTCTAGTAGGAATGAATGCCTTGTAAGTCTTACTCTGGGGAAACAAAGCTCTGGTGCACCTGTTTCATCAGCCAGATCAGAGCTGAGCTTAAGACGGCAGGATCTCCTCTGATTGGCTAACAGCAACACGACTCTACCACTGACTCTGTTTGCTCTGCAACGTTGATGTTTTATCTCCACCAATAACACAAGCCTGGAGGAGTTCTGCTGTGTGGTGGAGTTGCTAATGCTAACGGTTAGCTTCTACTAGCCCAGACGTTCTCTGCTGTTTCCTGGACGCTAAACCAACAACAGCCTTCCCCGTCGTGGGTCTAGATGGGTGAGTCCATGAATGTTAGTGACAGTGTGACGTAGATCTGTCAGGATTTTCTAATCCTAGAGTTTCACCTAGAGTCTATTTTCTATCAGAAGCTAACGCAGGAGATAGGTGGAGGAGACTATTTTCATGTTCAGCCTGCATGAAACACTCAGAGTGACCCATTAGAATCAGAAATAATCATTAAAAATGTTTTTTTTCAGTGTTCCACACCTTTAAGATGCTAGGGATAGATGTGCCAAGTTTTCCGTCCTAGCCCAGTACAAACTTTAAAATGGACAGTCGGAAAATTAAAAGAATTCCACAACAACAACATCATTGATGAGAGAGGCTAGGATGTGTTGGTGTTTGCTCACTCCCACATCCATTCCTTCTAAACAGCCCAGGCTTTCTAGTGATCATTTAGAGCATATGGGTCAGCACCGCCTCCATCAGCAGTAAACCAACAACCGCTTCATATTATAATGATTTATTAGATATGATTTATGTTTATTACCTCACTGGACCAAAGTCTGCCTGCATGGTACTCTCCACCTTCTGTGTGTGTGTGTGTGTGTGTGTGTGTCCCATCCTCATTGTCAGACACACAAAAGATGTGATGTCAATAACAAACACACCTTCCTGACGCCGCCCCATTCACCACACCTGTCGGTGTGTCCTTTTTTCTTTCTCCCCGTCACACCTGCCTCGGCTCGTTCTGATTGGTGCACTCAGGCTGACTCTGATTGGTCACAAAACAAAAGTAAAAAGAAATTCTCACACATACCAACAAACACTGACGTCCAAACACAGACAGACAGAGAGCGATGCCAGAAGTGAGAATTAAACGAGGAGCTGCCAGTCAGAAATGTAAGATATTTTATTTTTTCTGTTTGTCAGATCCTCTAAATGTCTTCAGGGCTTTTGGCTCAGACCGGTGATGTTTCACCTTCATTCTGTTGAAGTTGTAAATGATTAAAAAGTCAATCATGGTTCCACTTTTTCCTCAGGGCTCTCTGCTTCAGCGCTCAGAGCTGAACTGGTGTCTGTTGTGTGTTTGTGATGAAGTCTCTTCAGGTCTTCTACATGAAGCCAGCAGCTGCTAACAGGTTTAATCTTAGCTTGATGAAGGTGATTTTAGAGCAACATGTTGAGAGAGACAGTCCAGGCTGATCTAAGGCCTTCTTTTGTTTGACCTGTTTCTAATGACTGTGCAGTGGTATCTCATGCTGTTTAAATGTGCTAAAATGATACGGTTACGGCCGAGGCGCTCTCCATTTCTTACTTATCTTTATTTAGTTATAGATGGTGGTGGGTCACTGATAAAGGCAAAGGGCAGGCCTTCATGTTTAAATCACTAGATAGATTTGAATGAATATCTTAAACCTGATTAACTAGAGTCAACCACATTCAAGATGGCCGCCACAGCTAATCCACCTTTATAAACGTTGGCTTTTTCAACGTCAGATAATAATATGGCCAAAAAACGTCACACACTGTAATATATCGTTGGACTGCCTTTAGTAAGTAAAGTTTATTTCTGTAGCACTTACCACAGAAAGAAAAATCACAAAGATCAACAAAACAAATCATAAAATGATCATAAAAACAAAACAGCAAAATATAAAATAAAGATGAAAGATGATTCAAATCAGAAAACGCTGAATATTTAGAAGTTTTAAATAAAAGGGTAAAGTCGTAAAATTATAAAATGATCATAAAACAACAGAAAGATAATTAAAAAGTAATTTTACAGATGAGGAAAAAAAAGATTTAAATAAAAGGGTCTTCAGCTGCTTTCTAAAGGTGTCCAGACTGTCAGTAACACGTAGGGATAAAGGAAGTTCATTCCAAAGTTAGGGTGCAACAGCCTGGAAAGAGCGATCACCTCGACTTTTCTATCTGGTCTTTGGAACTTCTAGGAGGTTCTGGTTTGTGGACCTGAGGGCTCGGGTTGGAGCATAAGGCTTTAACAGTTCAGTAACATAAGGAGGAGCTTGGCCATGTAGAGCCCTGAAAGTTCTAGTCAGGATTCTAAAGTTAAAGGGTAACCAGTGCAGAGACATCAGAATAGGAGTGATGTGAGCTCTTCTGTTTGCTCCAGTTAGGAGCCTCGCTGCAGAGTTCTGGACCACCTTTAGCTTTGATTACGGTCCGCATTCGCTGTGGCATTCTGCAATGTCACAAGAACAAGCTCCGGTGCATCAAGAACTAGCAGTGAGCCACATCAGAGCTGAGCTTCAGATGACTGATATGTGGACATCTCTCCTCTGATTGGCTAACAGCGACACGACTCTACCACTGACTCTGTTTGCTCTGCAACGTTGATGTTTTATCTCCACAAATAACACAAGCCTGGAGGAGTTCTGCTGTGTGGTGGAGTTGCTAATGCTAACAGTTAGCTTCTACTAGCCCAGACATTCTCTGCTGTTTCCTGGACGCTAAACCAACAACAGCCTTCCCCGTCGTGAGTCAAGATGGGTGAGTCCATGAATGTTCAGTGACAGTGTGACGTAGATCTGTCAGGATTTTCTAATCCTAGAGTTTCACCTAGAGTCTATTTTCTATCAGAAGCTAATGCAGGAGATAGGTGGAGCCGAGACGTTCTCTGCTGTTTCCTAGACACTAAACCATCAGCCTTCCCTAAAATTTCATCATCTGGATGGATAGAAGTTAACATGGATGAAGAAATTATATATTTGCTAACTGAGTCATTAAGTAGCTAACTTGCTAGCTAGCAGTCACCTCCATCTCTCTAAAGCTTGCTAACTTGCCGTATTTATACTCATCAAGCTAACTGTTTTTCACCAAAGGTAATATTCACATTTTTGGTACAAACTCGCATCCATTTAGTTTGTTTAACTTGTTTAGAATATATTTTTGTCCATCAGGGCCGGTAAACAATCCTGTTTCACACCGACTCTGCAGCCTCGCAGACATCAGCCCGTTTCCGTACATTTAACATGTAAGCTAGCTTTTATTAGCCTAATCAGACAAAATCACATCGTAAAACTGAATACACGGAGGAAGAAACTTACTTATTACAGAATAATTTTTGATTGATACATTTGGGAATTACAGCCAAAATGCAGCAAAAAGGTTGGGTTTTTGTATCTGACAGGATGCAGTATCATCTTTATGGACGTGTAAATCTGTAGGAGATCATTTTTTTTTTGGGGGGGAGAGGCACATGCCCACCCCCCCATAGGTTTTTATAATGCTGTTCTGGTCCAGTACTGTTTGGTTTTACAGAAATTAGGTAGAACTTCATGTAAATTTGGTCTATTGACCATATATTTTAAAGATTTATGTAAAATTTGAATCATTGACCCCCCCCCCCCCCCCCCCCCCCCACCAACACTACTCAAGCCATTTTTATGCCCCCCCGCTTTTGAAAATAAACTGACACCCATGCAGCAGATAAATGTAGTTTTGTGGCTTCGGTTTCAGAACGGACATAAAGCTCGTTCACGTCATTCGGTCTCTCAGACGTGGGAACAAAAGGTCAATAAAACTTTTATCTCGTGGTCAGTCAGCTCCCGGGTTTTTCTGCCGTTTTTATTTTATTGTTGTTTTCATTGGAACTTTTTTATTGATGTTTTTGGTTCCTGTAAGTGAAGCAGATCCTTTTTGTTGTTTTATTTGACACCTGATATCAGGTTTTCCTCATGAGGCGAGATTAGCGCTACTCACCTGTCCTGTGTGTGTGTGTGTGTGTGTGTGTGTGTGTGTGTGTGTGTGTGTGTGTGTGTGTGTGTGTGTGTGTGTGTGTGTGTGTGTGTGACCTCCTCCTCCATCCACCTTTTTGTACCCCTGCCCACCCACGGGGGCCTGTAGCTCCTCCCCTAACCTCTGACATTCTCTCTCTTCCTCCTGACATCCGCATCATCGACTCTCTTCCACTTTCCATCACATCACAAAGCAGATTTTACCAGAAGTTCTTTGTGTACAAATCTGTTCCCTTTTTTCTTTATTATTAGATTATTTTCTAAACTATTTTTGTTATTGTTTTTATGTTGCTGTTCATTTTGTTTTTATTATAAGGTGACTAGGTGTTTTATCAGGCCCCTATAAACAATAGGCATCATTTTTTCTAGTATTATTGTTTAAATTATTATTTGTGTTTTGCTGCAGAGGCAGATAAAGTTGAATTTATAAAACTCTGAAACACCAAAATTTACCTGTTTAGTAAATACATTTATACCTTTATAAAGTGAATCAGTACTTAAGTTTACGTTTAAGTCTTATTTTTTAATTTTCTGTATTTATATATTTCTGGTTTGTAGGTTTTATGCACAACAGCACATTTATTATTTAATTATCAAGGCTTGGAGGTCCTTTTTTCACAGAACTTCTCCAGAAACCGAGTCTAGCAAAGTGACAGTTAGCTATTGCTTTCAACAAACTGCGATCGTTTGTGATTTTTAAATTATTAATAGATCTAATTGAACTATAGGTGTTGTTGTTGCTAACTGAACAAACGTTCAAAGTGGCATCAAAGAGCAAAAATGCACAAAGACGTGTATTACGAGACAGAAATGTTGAAGGAAAATTAGACGAAACATAAAATGCTTTAAAAACAAACTGACAAAAACACAAACATAAAACAATGCATAAGTTCATACAGAAATAAAATGAAAACGTACCCAGTACCTATTGATTTAATGTATTTATTCATGATTTGGCAGCTTGTGTCTTCCGTATTGGTGGTATAGGGTTTCCAGCCCTCTGCGGACTGGCCACTGGTGTGTTTGTGTTCATTACTTGTTAATAATCCCCGTCGTGCATCTTGCAGCTGTTTTGCCAGAGTTTTCTTCTAATCCTCACCGAGCAGCCGTCTTTACTTCCCCTGGGTCACGTTACACTAAAGAATTTTATTGTTTCTGAGGCCGAAAGACAAAAGGAGCAATGTGACACTCCAGACACGAGGCACCTGCTGGTTTGTGTTGTTCATTATTGTTTGTCGCTGCAGAAAGTCTTAATCCACTGTTTGGTTGCATTCCTGTTGGAGGCTGAAATGTGTTCGTCAGTACTGAGGCTACAAAAACCACCTGCAGGTTCCCATCCACGCCCCATCCGTAGTCACGTATAGTCACATCTCACTATCTGAGAAGTGTTTCAGTTTATTTATACAGCGCCAAATCACAGCAAGAGTCGTCTCAAGGCCCTTTACAAAATAAACATTCCAGTTATTTATCAGTGCGTTGAGTTCAGTTCATTATCCCAGTTAGTTAAAAGTTTCCTAAATCAGGAAACCCAACAGGTTGCATCGAGTCACTGACTTGTGTCAGAGACTTTACAATCCCCAAAGTTTTTTGGCTTTTTGGTAAATGGTAAATGGCCTGAATTTGTATAGCGCCTTCTTAGGGTTCTACAACCCCCCAAGGCGCTTCACAACACAATCAGTCATCCACACATTCACACGCTGGTGGTGATGAGCTACAATGTAGCTACAGCTGCCCTGGGGCGCATTGACAGAGGCGGGGCCTGCCGTACACTGGCACCACCAGCAGGCAAGGTGGAAGAAGTGTCTTGCCCAAGGACACACAGCAGCATTCTCTGGAGCCGGGATCGAACCTGCAACCTTTTGATTACTGGACAACCCGCTCTACCTCCTGTACTACTTTTTTTTATTTGTTTATTTTTGTTGACTTTTTGATTTTTTGACTTTTTAATCCCCAAAATAAGCAAGCATGTAGCGACAGTGGAGAGGAAAACTCCCCTTTAACAGGAAGAAACCTCCAACAGAACCTGGATCAGTATGAGCAGCCGTCTGTCACGACTCACTTGGGTTTGAGAAGACAGAGCAGATACACACACACACACACACACACACACACACACACACGTTAATGTTTTTTTGTTTCAGAAACAAAAACTAGTCAAAATTATATTATAAGCAAAAAATTAGAAACATGAAATACAAAATGAAAGAACGTTGCTGAAGTTTGCAACATATTATTATATAGTTGGTAAAGTAATATTAGACAATAAATAATTTAGCTTTAAAATTAACATTTTCTAATAATTATTTAATATTTCATGTTTTAATGGTCCTATGAGTGAGATCCATAGAAATAATGGTAACAAATGCGACTCTTTAGCGCCACGCAGTTCAGAGTAAGTATTGCAGCTACGGTGGCCCACTCAAAAAGGCAACAACCCCCAGCATATTCACTCCATCTGGTCCGTTTTTTATAAATAGCAAGAGATTGTTCTATTTCCAATCTCTCTAGCCTAACCCACACAAAGCATATAACTACTTGACCAGTTAAAAACGCATGTTACCTCATTCACTGCCATTGACGACTAAAGTCGTCTTTTCACATCCAACCGCTGGCGGGGTGGGCGTCGGAGCGAGCCCCCGCACCGTGAGAACAAACATCACGTGTCTAAAGCGGATCTTCATCCATGTATGTCACACATCACGTGATCAGGAAGCGGAAAATCAATGGATTACGAGTTTGTTTTGGGGCGATGCTGTGAAAAAAACGATGCGCCGAACCGGAAATGCCTCTGGAGCGGCGGTTGGGCACCAGATTGTGAAAGAACGGATAACGCTAGAAATACGGCGATTCTTCCTGATGTAAGAAGTGAGTCTTAGTGATGGGAAAAATGAAGCGAAGCTTCGAGGCTTGTATCGAACCAGAAGGGGGCGTGTCCATGAAGCCCCGCTTCGAGGCTTGTTTCATTTCGCAGAAAACCACGTGACCGATGACAAACGAAGCCTCGTTTTGCCCTGAATCACGTGACTGGTTCGTTTTCTGTGTCACTTTCAAAATAAAAGCTGCCGAACCTCACGGAGTGTATTATTGAGAGTTGTTCATTTGAGAGTTCTTCATGGCAAGTGTTCCTGGCACAAGCAAGAGGAACGCTTCTGATGTTTTTGTGATGTGAAAAGACTTTATTGACAGAGTTCGTCCACATTTTCAGGATCATACCTGTCAGTGTCAAGTCTTCCGTTTTGGGCTTGAAACTGTTTTAAAAACCATAAAATATATTTACTCCTTATTCCCGCTGTCTTCCCGAATTATTATTCACTGAAAATGTCCGGTATTAAGTTCATTCACGGGGAATCCCCCGCTCTCACGGAAGACCCCCCCCCCCCCCCCCCACTGAGACCGGAGAGACGCTTCACTCCAGAAGCTCCTCCTACTCTCATGTATTTTTAAACCCACAACTAGACGGGATGTCCAGACAGACCTCTGAATCCCTCCTCAGGAACGTCAACACACCACACTCCCCTCCGCTGATCAGTGACGTAGGAGGTGGATTTAATGCGACATGACCGTTTAGGCTGCAGTCGCTTTCAAAAACATAAGATATGTATCAGAATAAATACCACAAATGAAAGTGACCTGGGTCGGATTAGAAAAAATATCTGTGCTGTTCAGACTGTTCAAACTCATGAAATATCCGATTTGATGCACTTTTGCCTGCAGTGACATCCTCAGACACAATGTGTGAAGCATTTTATTTCATTGTAATATGACCGAGAACCACTAGATAGCGCCACAGCTAATGGGTTCGAGGCCTTGAATCATGTGTCGGCACATTAGAGAATGCTTCGAAGCGCTTCTTGAGGCTTCATTGGCACATCACTAGTGAGTCTACTTTGCTTTTGGTAGTTTTGGCGTTTACATGATCATAGAGCACAATGTTCTGTGACTCTTCAAAAAACAGTAAAAACGCTCAAAAATGCTGGCAGTCAGGGGCTTTCTGATCAGAAAACAGCTGGCAGTGAATGAGTTAATTATGACTGTTCAGTGTTTGTGCCTACAAAATGCCACGAGGCAGAGAGGATTATTTACAATTGATTTTGGTGAGAAATATTAATGAAAAAGGACAAGTTTGTGCACTGGATGCACAGAATTTGGTACTAAACAGGTAAAAATATTACACATTAGGGCTTTAAATGGTTAATACTAGGGATGTAACGATTCACTCAATTCACGATTCGATTCGATTGCCGATTATAAGTTCACGATTCCGATTTTTTACGATTTTTCACAACAAAATGAATTTCAGTTATTTTATGGCAAAATAAATTATTTTTTACAATTGCCCTTTAGTCCTTGTTTCAAATTGTAACTTTCTATTGTCTTACTAAAACTTACCTTAGAAGTTTATGAACAGTGAACTTGAACAGCAGGCCTATTTAACAGGAACAAGTTACATGTTTGTAGATGTGGTTTACTGAAGGTATGTTAGCAGCTTAGCATGTGCGTCACGGCACTCATGGGCTAGCTTTAGCATTAGCGGCAAATGATGATTGTTAAATACTATATTAGCACGCTAAAGAATAACAACAAATGCAGCTGATGGGTAACTAAACATGTAAACACCTTAGTAAGCACTAGTGATGTTACCTGTGACACGCAGGATTTGAAGCTTGTATTATCAAAACGAACCACTGCAGAGCAAAGCACTGTGTCGGAGCTTGATTTGTTTGCTGAAAGTCACGTGACCAATGACTGACGAGGCTTCGTTTCACCGTCCCACCCACGTGACCGCTTCACACGTCGTTTCAATAATTTAAAGCGTCCCAAACAGGGAGGCGCTGTTTTTGGTGTTTGTGGTGGGTGACGGTGAGACCTGAGACTGACGGTTTGGGATTCTTCCAGTATTCCCTGATAAAACAGAGTTGCAAAAAATGTATCCTGTTGCAACGAGGGGGTGTTCTGAGATGTGGGAAGTCAACTATTCACTCCAAGAACAGTGACTTTATTATATGTAATGTAATGTTAAGATTCAAAATACTTTTATTATATGATCCTGGGGAGGTTTTATAATGCTTTATTTGTCCATAAAGTTAAACCCACCATTCGTTTTCAACAGAATGGAATTGGCTGGAAACAATACAATGCAATACAAACATTGACCAGCAGATGGCCTCACAGAGTTCTGAAGCATCGAGCCTTGAACCTTTTTTCAATACAATTGGATTGAAAAGCTTTGTTGGTTCAAAAGGCTTCACATCACCATCACTAGTAAGCACGAATATAACCTGAATATTCGTCTTGTTTTACTTACTCTCATATCCGTGACGCACAACACACACGGCGCTAAACCGGAAACATGTCCGTCATAAAACCATGCACGGCCTGAAACACTGAACCAAACATTAGTTCCGTCCGGCAGAATATTAGTTTCGCTTTAGTCATTCGGACATCTCTGGCAGGCTGTTGTGAATCGATTTTCTTTTCTTTCTGCAACAATGGATATTTAAACTAGTTTGCACCGATTTTAAATCGATTTTCAAAGCATCGTTACAACCCTAGTTAATACTAGACTCATAAAATAATAAAATGTTTACACTTTTGCTAAATTTAAAGCCCCATTCCTGAACTTTGTGGATATATGCTCTCTGTCGCCCTCTCAAGGCTTGCTGCGTAACATCACTGTCGTAAATCAAATCTCTCTGGGGCATAAGAGGCATGTTTACATTCCTAATGTCAGGCAAAACAACAAAAACAAACTTTCCCACCTCCACATATTGAATAAATAGTTTTATCAGGACTGTATAACAACTTTATGCCCAACCAAACACAATAACCCTGGTGAAATCATTTATTACTTACCTAGCCATTAGCAGCACGGCTAGGTTAGAGTCCGTAGTTCATGCTGTTCTTTCTAAAAGAGCTCTCCAGCGAGGAAAAGACGGCCCAATAATAACTCTGGTCTTTGCTCTTGCTCTATCACGTTCTTCTTTTCTTTTCCTAGATTCCTCTGATAAGAGGTTTCTAGCTTTCTTTGGTGAATCTGCCGCTGCTAAACCGCGAGTCTACGTTATACAATTATGGCAAGCCAAAGGGATAAAAAAAATTGCGCATTCTAAACTGGCATTATGTCCGCCAAAACGCTCGTTCAAGACACGCATTTTGGCGGACATAACGCACGTTTAGAACGTGCTCTTTTTTATCCCTTTGGCTTGCCATATAGTGCCATAAAGCAACACCCAGTCAGTACTTCCAGCAGCGACCCGAGCTCAAAAACTGTATAGTTCGGTAAACAGACGTGGGACCCCCCCCCCAACACTATCACAGGTATGAAAATGAACATAATAGATGATAGTATGACGCCAAAACTTTACAAAAAAGCATAATTTTAAGGTGTAAAAGTTGCAGAATGTTGCTTTAATGTAACAATATAATTTTGAGATTAAATTTCATTAAATAAATATATAATAAGAAAAACAAATGAATAAAATTGGCACCTGCAGTAGTTGGATTCTCCACCAGGGGGCAGAAGACATTGTTCTGAAGAAAGTACAAATCCTGGTAAAGAGGTAGACCTTATAAACCTAAATTTTTTAAATTGTTTATTTTAAAAATGTTTATTGAAGAGAAATAAACCAGTTTAGATGTCAGATTTTCATACGATTTTATTTTTTTTACTTGACTGTAATTCTGGTTCTGACACAAGAACTGGAATGAAATGGAGCGTCTGGAGTCCAAATGAAAACTCTTCCCAGGTCTTGAGGATTACAGGAACATTTAGCTCCACGGAGGCACAAAATAAATAATATTTATCTAGACGCGATGCAAACGTCACACAAACACTCAGATGGAATTTTTCCTCCTGGTGAGCTGTCCACCCCTCCTTCATCTCCCTCTGCCTCTCCTGCTGTCTTTGTCTTCATCCATTCATCTCCTGCGACTCTGTCTTTGTGCTCTTTTGTTGCTGCTTGACGTAATCCAGCTGAATGAATGTTTGAGTTTCTCAGTTTAAAACTGAAGAGACGGAAGTCATCAGAGGGACGAATCACATCCGTATCCGCGGCAACACCACGGCGTGTTTGTGTAATTGAGAAAATAGTGACTTTGTGGGTCAGGATCGGGCCGTGACCATTAGACTTGAGCCAGTTCAGCAGGGCTGCTGTTCCGTGGATGTTGGCAATGGTGTTTCACCTCTTTGATGAGACCCATTTGGTTCCCAGTGGACAGGTATTGGATCATCCTGTGAGCACAGGGTAGGAAAAACTGGAATTAGTTTGTGTAGAAGTCCTCCGTGGAGAGAAACAAAGAATAAAAGATGAAAGAAAGAAAAGGATCGGACCATGACCCTTTGTTAGTTCCACTGAAAACGCTCTCAGGGAGAAGAATGTGAACGTGGATCTAAAAATATTTCTCTTATCACATGTTTACAGATGGTGTTCCAGATACAGTCTGGACCATCATGTTGGTTATAAATAAGTTCTTTCACACCAGAAAAAGTCCAGTAGGAGTTCTACTGTTTGTTCATTCATCTTTTATCTTCTGTTATGTTATGCTATGCCGTGCTGTTCTATGTTTTGTTTTTGTGTCGTGTTTTTGTGACTTACAAAGGAGGATGTAACACGCAGCAACCATTGAGGCTAACAAAAAGCTACTAGAGGGAAGAACCCTAAACAGGCTGTGCCAGAGGTGACACTGTATTGCCTCGGCCTCCAAAATGCCCTGATACGGCCCTGGATGTGGGACTGACTTTTGAAGGAGATCTGAATTGTGTCAAATATATAAATATTACATGCTTATGAATTATTGCTTTATGAAGGTACAAAGGTGTAGTGGGATAAATCTACCTACATTTTCCTTTTCAAGAACTTTGTTTAGTTTTCTTGTTTTTATTTGAATAGTTTCCTGTCCTGTCTGTCTCTGCTTCTGTTTCCTGGCTTCCTACTATTTCACACCTCATAAGTTACTTTTGAACTAAGCAGTTCAAATGAATCTACCGGCTGAAAAATAGTGGATGGTGCGCTGCGCGACCGCGCGGGTGAGGTGAGATCACCGGCGTACGGGTGATGCGCTCTGCAGCAGCTCTCCAGCACCCGCAGCAGCGTCAGACACAAATAAACAACAGAAAACACCAGATTAGCAGTGCGCTGTGTTAGTGAGCAGTCTCTGGGATCAAAACCTAACAAAACCGACCAATCACAAGCATGCATTCGCCGTCTCAGTCGATAGATGTTTAGAAAAGTGGACTTCGTCCGTCCTTGTGAGCCTGTCGGCGAGCCCCAACAACCCACGCTGCACGTTACGTATCATTGGCCACTTTTAAGTGGTAATACGGAAATTCTTCAGCCTTTCTAGTGGTTATACGGCATATACCTGCGTATCACGTAGACTACACCACTGCACTAAAGGAAACATGACGTCTAATATGGCGTCCCCCAGAAACTTAGACCCATGCCCGATGTATTTTAGACCTGATTTTTATGGTTATATAATACAAAGCCGCCAATATTAATAATTTTCAACAACATTTCGATGGATATTTCCAGAGATTAATGGTAAAAACTACACATTGTCACTCTAATTTCTCTATTTTTTTTGTGGAACATTTGTTTTTAGCTGTTATACCTAAAATGTTTCTTCCATTTCTTAGAATAAATAATGAAATGATATATGAGGATATTTTCTTCACTCCTCTTACGACCGGTCTACGAGGAAACGGCCAGAGCAAAACGAAGAGCCATCCTGTTTTTGTTCTTTTTTAGTTTTTTTTGCACATTTTCAACTTTTTTTCTAAACACACCTGGTTTAGGAAGCAAATTAAGATGGGAAGTGATCAAATATGGTCACTCACCCTATAAAGGGTCAAAGGTCTCAGCCTGAGTGTTGTCGGGGAGCGGCTTATTTTTTTTACAGTCTTTCAATGTTTGAAAACATTTCATGCTTAGGCTGCTCATTGGGTCGTTTGCTCTAGAAGCAGTTCTCCGTCCCATTGACTCAATATCTGCAGGCTGCAAAAACATCCACAGCCCATCTGCTGGTGGAGGGGTCAAAGGTTATAGATGTCCAACAGCTCAGAAAACATCACAAACTGTTGATGATTGATTTGTTCATCTTTTGTTTCTTTGATAGCGGGGTCATATGCTTTATGGCATCTTGTCTCTAACTTTGTGTTTATTCAATATAAACTGAAAGCATGTCCCTCATGTCTCACGCTTTTGGACGGATTACCCAGAATTCCTTGCAGCTGAGCTCAGACTAGCTGCCTGAAAACAGCTGAACCTAGGTGACTTCAGTGAAAGGTAAAAGGTTTAGAAAGGTGTGTGTGTGCATGCGTGCGTGCATGTGTGTGTGTGTGTGTGTGTTGCTACCACACATTCCTCAGACCAGTTGGACTGGTTTGTTTTAATGGCCTTTTATCTGAGCACCAGTGTGGTTTTGTGCAGATTAAGATTCTGGTGTCCAACTCGTCAGCGCTGGAATGTCCTCTCTTAATGATATAATCTGGGGTGTGTGTGTGTGTGTGCGTGCGTGCGTGCGTGCGTGTGTATGTGTATTTCTTTGTTATATTGTATTAAATGATGCTGCTGGGTGGAGAGAAGAAACTGTTCTGACTTTAAATACTTTGTTATGATGAAGCCATTTTTAAATCAGGAATAATGTAAACCAAGCAGCAAAACTAGAACAGTGTATTACAGAGAAGGTATCAGGGCATCACTAATGTTAAAGTTAAAGTCCCAAGTATTCATCACACACTGGTGAAATTACATCTCCGCATCTGACCCATCCCCGTGGTGGGGAGCGGTGAGCTGCAGCTGTGGCCGCGCTCCGGAGCCATTTGGTGGTTTAACCCCCCAATCCAACCCCTTAGTGCTGAGTGTCAAGCGAGGAGGCATTGGGTCCCATTTTTTCAAAGTCTTTGGTATGACCCGACCGGGATTCGAACCCCAATCTCCCAGTCCCGGGACAGACCACCGGAGCTGGTAAAGAACGGTAACAGGGAGTTTCTAGCTACAAGAAAACATGGAATACTAAGATAGTACAATGTACCACACAAATTTTAAGGTAACAGGGAATTTCTAAAATTTGGAGTAGGTAAGAACAGAACAGAAACAGGGGGGGTCAGAGCAGCTGTCTGCACCCTCCTCCAGGAGAGTTTTGAAGATCTTCAGCCTCAAGGCCAAGACCAGGGGAGCCAGATTAAGATAACAGCAGTTTGTTTTAGATTTAGCTTATTTCTCCTTTTAAAACTTTGAGTAATTTATTGGAATAGTTTGCCTAAAATATCACTTTATGCAGATGATACTAATATTTATTTGATATTTAAATCATATCCCAAATTCCTAACAAAATTACCTCAAGCAGTTACTAGGTGCGTTTCCTTTATCGGAACCTCCGGGTAAATCTGTGAGCGTGAAATTGACCGGGAGATCCGAAGCCCCGGTCCTCTTAAGGTATCCTGTCTCCATATATATTTGGCCCTGTAAAGAATTAGATGAAACGTCAGCACATTGAGACCGCTGCTCAGTGAGTTACGTCATCGATCAGCGCAAAACACGCAAAAAGCAGTAAACAAAGATCGACACAGTGGAGGAAGCAACAATAGTCGGCCCGTTTATGTTTGCTATGTTGTTATCTGCAGCGATGGCTTCCATCGCTCGTCTCTCTAACAACACATGTTTTCCTAAGTAACGGTTCCCGCCACATATATGCATTTCCTATTTCCTCCTGAGTTGACATCATTTCCGATTTAGTTACAACCAATTGGCAGCGTTCCCGTCCAGCGTCTTCACCGGGTCTTTTATCTGGCCGTTTTGAGTACCTACCCCTGATCAGGTACTCAGAAGGTTCTGGAAAACGGCCGTTCGGCCGGCCCGGTCAAGTGGAGACAAGCGCACGTCGGGAACGTCCGGTAAATTTACCCCGAAGTTCCGATAAAGGAAACACACATATTTTCTCTAAAATGGATCCCTGTGCGTCTTCCCTTGGTCTCCAATCTACGGCTCTGGGGCCACCTGTGGCTCCTCAGACCCTCTGAACTTGGACCAAGCCCGACATGAACCTTAGCGATGTTTGAATCTAGGAAACGATATTTTGATATTTGTTTACCTCTGAGACTGTTCTGGTCCACCAGCTCTGTGCTGCGTCCACATCGACCATGGTATGTGGATGATTTAAGTGATAGAGGATGAAACCATAGATGTTTTAATCTTTAAGGAACGCTTGGCCGAGCAGACAGAACCGGGCTCGGTACCACTCTTGATAGAGCTGCAGCCATGATGTTGGTTTTTGCCTGAAGGCTCGTCAGACGTCACCTTGAGTCACGACGGTGGCAGTTGTTTAAACTTTCCCTTCACTAATGAGGTGAAAGCAGAAAAAGCCAGCGCTTTATTGATTCTATAGGAACCAAACAATCTCAGCTGATGGAAACTGAAATGAGTTGAATTTTAAAAGCAAACTTTGTTTTTACTGGTTTGAGATTCATGTTCATAACCTTAAAGAGTTTTTCTCTTTGTCTGAAAGACAAAAGGAGCTCGGAGGTGAGTCACGGTGACTAATGAACTCTAACCTCCTGCTTTTGTCAACACCACCGCCGACCTTTGACTCTTTAGACCATTGTGATGAACGGCGTTTGATCAGAGTCTGTATTGTGAATGTATTGTGATGAAAACAGAGAGCAGACATGCAGACGGTCCTGTTAGAACCGGTCTGACCAGAACCAAGCAGGCGTTTGTTCTGGTGGTTCTGTGGTTGAAGATTAACCAATCAGGAAATCATAATATTACAAACAACCCCTTAAAGGACTGTTTATCTGACTGGGTGTTTAAACAGTTTCATGTTTTCTAGGTTTAAATTAATGTTTTATACATAACAAAAATGACTTTAGTATTGAAATATTTACACTTCGCATCATAAACAAGCAGATAAAACTCTTCTTGTTTTGCTTTTTGATTTGCTTTTTAATTTTGATCTCTCTAATAATACAATGTTTTATATCCATATTAGAAAATCCAGCTCTGACTCGGAAAAATCCACATTTTTTATACATTGGCATCGGCCAATATGACGCCTTAGTAAAGCCGATTTAGAGTCAGGCACATCCCCGGGCAGCCTCAGAATTTAATTTTGATGTATATTTACATTCCTGAATAATGTCTTCTTATATCTAATGTCTTTTCAACAAAAATGTCTTTTTATTTACCAGTTTTGAATATTTAATACTTGTTCAGTTTACTAATTTGTTTGATTAACTTTAGTTGGATGTCTGATTCTGACACTGAGAAATGCACAAAATTAAGATTTAACAGCCGGTTAATTTCAGTGTTCAAAAACGAATTCATTTTCAGACGTTTTATGCATCAACTGATGTTATTCGTGACCTGTTAGGATGAAAATGAGGTGGAAAACGTCTAGATGTCGACCATGAAAATTGGCTCAAAATATCAGCAGCACAAATCGGCTGACCATGACCTTTACTTATCGGTATCGGCGATAGAAAAACCAATATGAGTCGACCGCTATTCCAAATCCTGTCGTCTGAAGCTCAGCTCTCATGTGGTTCACTTCTGGTTCCTGAAACAGGTGCACCGGAGCTTTTTTTCCCCACAGAACGACTTACTTACTTATTCATTCCTACTAGAGACCACTGGAAATGTATAAAAAAATATGAGTGAAGACCTCTTTAAAACTGAAGAACTCAAGAATCTGAACTCTGAGTTGGGAGTGACTCATGGAGGAGTGGAAATATCTGGAAAGCCTCGACATTCCCATGGATCTAGGATGTGTGGGCTTTCCATGCTGGAGCCGGTGCCTCCGTGACCGGACTATCGACGGGCAGAATAATAATTCAGATCATCACAGCACTTAGTTTACATTAAAAACAGATTATTATTAGTTATTCAGTTGTACTGAAGAAACTACCAGAAAACTCATTTTTATTTATTATCAGTGATCATCAATCAGGAGGAGGCGGAGCTTCTTTTTTAAATTAATTGTATTTTCTGTCTCCATCTCCACAGGGAGTTTGATCCCGGATACATCGAAGAATTTGTCACTTCTTCAGACTCCGTGCTCGCTCTTCGACTTCCTTCTCCTCCTCCTCTACAGTTCCCACCATCACCTCCAACTCAAACAACCCCGTTGTCCAATCACAGCCAGCCATGTCCAGCGGTTCAGCTACGCAGCAAAAACCGGTGAGAGACGTCTTCAATCCTTCAGCCGACCTCTTTTTGGGATTTGGGTTCAAACGTTGGTATTTCCAGCCTGAATCATCCTACATCTGAGGCAGTAGGAGGTGGTTTGTCTCATCAGGAGCATTAATAAGGAAATTAAAACACACGTGAGTGTTGCTGCCATTGTGTGATTTCCTGCCTGATATCCTTTAAAACTTCCCTCTGGTTTCAGTAAATCCTCTCAGCGTTTCTATGAGCTGCCCAGCTGGTTGAAACAGGAAGCAGAAAGCGCTTCACCTCTCGGACTTCCTGTCTGCTCTTCCTCTCTGTGTTTGATAAACTGAAGTACTCTGTTTGAACCGAGGGGGTCAAACCTCATGTCGCTATAGCAACCTGTGTTTGTTGATCTCGTGATTCCCTTCATGCCTGCGTGTTTTTAGCAGTAGGACGTGACTTTTATGCTGATATTGAGCTGATGACCTGGTAAAACAGTCTTGGTTCAGATTCTGGTCCTTGAGGGTCACTGTCCTGCAACTTTTAGATGTTTCTTTGGTAAACTCACCTGCGTTTAATGAATAACCTGTTTTTGAGGATGTTGAAGAGGAAATTCAAGTCCCAAGAAACAAATAAAGCTGAAATACTTTTCATTAGTAGTCAAAGAAAAAACAAAATTAACAAAAAAATGTGTACATGTGAGTAAAGCCGCTCCAGAAACCCGGTGAGTTACTGAGTCTGTGATGTTTTAGTCTGATTTTTAAATACTGACTACATATTCATGTGACGGTAACGTTGGTGGCTTAAGTTAAATATTTAGTCCAGATCACTTTCAGCTACTTAACTATGTTCTTCTATTCGACTGGCCTCCTCGTTGGTTTGTTCCTGGTGTTGTTACTGGAGGACTCCACTAGGGGGCGAACTATGACCTCACAGATAATCACGGTTTTCACGGAGATTGTTAAAGATGAGGTTAATTAAGGACGATTAGCATCAAAACAAAATGTTATAGCTGGGATTTAAGGGCCTGGTTGGTCCTATTTGTCGCTACAGCGCCTCTACTGGTCACCTCACATTTCATGTTGGAGCTGTTGACATAAATCAGGATGGATGAAGCAATGACTTCCTGTGTAAGTCCCGCCCACTCACCTGCACATAGTCATGTTTTCATCAAACTACTAATTATAGCTGAAGTAAGAGAAAATGTATCTTTGAACATGCAGTAGCAAAGTAAGCACTACTTGAGTCAATACTTGTGGAATAAAAATATCCCAAGGTCCCATTCATTTATGTAGAGGGGGCGGGGCTTGCACATTCATCTGCAGCCAGCCACTAGAGGGCGTTGGGTTTGTTTTGGCTTAAGAGAAGTCTACCACAGATCATTCTCATTTCTGCTGCTGCTCCAACAATCATAAAAACAGGACTTTAGCACCAATAAGGAGCTTCTGCCAGGTCCAGGTCCTGGTCCTGGTCCTGGTCCTGGTCCTGGTCCTGGTCCTGGTCTGTGTTGCATTTGTTCCTAGAAGACTTTCAGTTTTTCAGGCCTGACATGCTTTGTCGTTTTTTAATCACACACTGAATCATCATGGGTGAGACTGAAAATGAGTTTAATAAACAACCAAAGTCCAAAACAACACCGACGTATTCCCTCCACTTCCAAGCATCACAGGGAAGTCCGTCTGTATAAAGTGTATATATATAAATAATTGTTGTAGTAATCTGTGTACCTATCCCCAACAGTCTATAAATACTAACGGCGATTTCACATCCTAACGAGGACGTACGCTCTGGGAGTGTGTAGTGACTATCACAACCTCCAGGGGGAGCTAGTGCTCATAGTCGCTCCATGGAGACAAGTGAAGATCTGCTTCTTCAGGTTTTCAACAGGAACAGGTTGTTTTTGTGTTCTTCTCCAGCGCCGGCCTCTCAGATAAACATCCACAACGGCTCCATTCTCCCAGGATTCCCTCGGCCCTCGGCGGTTATCAGATAGCACCGAGTCCAGGAGGGTAGGAATGCTGGCCTCTCATTGGTCATCCCAAAACAGGAAGTGGGCCATCAGAGTCCCATGAGGCTGGGTGTTAATCTGGAGAGGACAGATAGACGAATTTATAAACACAAGCTCTTTCTCTGACTCCTGCTTTTTTCTTTCTTCTTCCTTTACTTTTTTCCCATCATCCTCCTCTTCCTCTGCGTTTGGGCTCGCCTCTACTGTTCTTTTCCTTTCCTCTCGGTTGTCTCCTGTTTCCTTTGTGTTTCTTTAGTTGTTTCACCACATTCCTCAAAATCAGCATCATGTTATTGTTGAGCAACACACACACACACACACACACAATTTAAGGCGTTAAAGGTGTTTCCTCAGGTTTTACCCTAAAAGGAGCTGTGGTTGCCATGGTTACCTGCAGCTTATTGCACCTTGGTTTTCATCTAGAGTTTCAACCAGATTGATTTACAGTTTAAAGTCGAACCAAGAGGCTGTAATTCTTCAGTAATAATAAATAAATAACTTGGCTATATTTTAGCTGAAGTAAAATGATCCATAACATTATGACCGCTGGCAGGTGCAGTCCTTATGTTTGACTCAATTGCAGGAAAACGTTGAATTCCTCAGTAGAGATCACGCTGTCGGATTTGGGAGAAGTTTCGTGAACCTTGCTGGGTCACACTGAGCAGATGACGTCATGCAGCAGACGTGCACGGCGCTCTGCCTGGTTTTATCCTCAGTTTGGCCAAAGCTGGCTCACATCTCAGGCTTTCTGACTGAAAAGCTCCAGATTCTGTTGCAGTTTTCAGGAGAAATTCATCCTGTAAAGTTTTCTAAAACGTTCCAAAAATTCCAGCGACTCGAGAGCGAGTGCCTGAAACTTGAACGAGGACGTGGAACAGTTTCCCATAGAGACAGATAAGGTCTTTGCTCAGATGACACACCCGGCACAAACATGGCCGCCATCCCTGAAGAGGATATAGTTTATATTTTTTACTGCAGTATTTAAATATTATAAAAGTTGGGAGTGTTGGGCTGTAATATCAGTTCACGTTTTATTCAGACATCTGCATGTTTTATACGTTTTTGTTTTCAGTGAATTTTCTAAATAAATCCTTTAAAATGTGGAACTTCCTGCTGCAACATAATAAAGTTTTAAAACAACTCTGAGTTTTTCAGATATTGATCAAAACCAGAGTCAGTTACACACTGATTCTGTAAGATTCTACTCCGAGCCCCTCCCGAATGACCGAGCTTCTCACCCTATCTCTAAGGGAGAGCCCAGACACCCTGCGGAGAAAACTCATTTTGGCCGCTTGTCTGGTGGTTATTTTGGTTAAACTTTGGTTTAGTGTAGTTAGTTTCTTAGTTGTTCGTTGTAACAATCTCATTTTGGTGGAAAGCCTAATTAGTCACGTCTGGGTAGAACATCAGAGAAGGTCCCAGAATCCTCCTGTTGGGATTCACTTGTTCTGAGTTTCTTGGTGGATGATTGAACGTTTCCATAGCAATCAGAAAAAAATCATAATGCTCATTTTTACATTTTACTCACAATCAGGAGCCTCAGTAGCAGGTGGAAGATTCAGACACAGCCACAGCAGCGTGACTCCTCCCCTCCTTATGCAGGTCATCATCTTAGCTCCTCCTGCTCCTCCTTATGCAGGTCACTTGGCTCCTCCTCCTCATGCAGGGCACCAGATTGGCTCCTCCTCCTACTTATGTAGGTTACCAGCTTGGCTCCTCCTACCCCTCCTTATGCAGGTCACCAGCTTGGCTCCTCCTCCTCATGCAGGTCACCAGCTTGGCTCCTCCTCCTTATGCAGGTCACCAGCTTGGCTCCTCCTCCTCATGCAGGTCACCAGATTGACTGCTCCTCCTCATGCAGGTCATCAGATTGGCTCCTCCTCCTCATGCAGGTCACCAGCTTGGCTCCTCCTCCTCATGCAGGTCACCAGCTTGGCTCCTCCTCCTCATGCAGGTCACCAGATTGGCTCCTCCTCCTCATGTAGGTCACCAGCTTGGCTCCTCCTACCCCTCCTTATGCAGGTCACCAGATTGGCTCCTCCTCCTCATGCAGGTCACCAGCTTGGCTCCTCCTCCTTATGCAGGTCACTTGGCTCCTCCTCCTTATGCAGGTCACCAGATTGGCTCCTCCTCCTCATGCAGGTCACCAGCTTGGCTCCTCCTCCTTATGCAGGTCACCACTCTGGCTCCTCCTACTCCCTGAGGTCCAGTGATCAATGCCTACTGGTTGTGCAGCGCACCAGGCTAAAGACCAAAGGTGCTGCTGTGGCCCCCAGACTCCGGACCTCTCTCCCCCTGAGCCTGAGTGGACTCAGATAGATGATAAGTGATGATCTGAACTTGTGTAGCTCCTTTCAGAGTCAGAGGACTCCAAAGCGCTTTACACTACAGTGAATCATTCATCCATTCACACACACATTCACACATCGGTGATGATGAGCTACGATGTAGCCACAGCTGTCCTGGGGCGCGCTGACGGAGACGAGGCTGCAAGAAGGGAGAAGTGTCTTGCTCAAGGACACAACGACTGTGACAGACCAGTAGGGCTCGAACCTGCAACCCTCCAGTTCCGTGACGGGCCACCGCCTTATTCTCCTCTCTTTGAGTCTGTTCTGGTTGAATCTGGAGGGTTTCAGCTGGGTGCTGCTTTATTCCGTGTTCTTCTGATTAATGCTGATTTAAGGGAGGATTGATTCTATCAACGTAAACATTTCCGTTTTATCCGCGACCCAAAGAACTTCTTCTGGACTCAGCTGAAGTTTTATCAGTGACTTTTATCCGTGTCTGCTTCTGACCCCGCGTGTTTCTGACAGCGATGACCTCACAGTCGTTAATAATCAGCTGTTTGTTCTCCGTAGACCACATGCTGCATCATGAGACACCCCCCCCCAGCTCTGTCTCCTTTAGCTGACCTTTTGTTGATCAGTCCTCCTCCTCTCTCACACTTTTACCTTCTTTCTGCCACATCGTCGCTTTTCTTCGAAGGTTTTGATTTTAGAGAAAAACAGGAAGTCTTTGTCTCTCCTTTATCTGTCTCAGCGTTTCCTCTCTCTCTATCAGTCCAATCGCTGCTTCATTCCTCACCGTCTCCACCCCAACCGCACTCACCCTTCCTCCCATCCTTCCACCTCTCCTCTCCTCAGTGTCCCTCTCACGTCGGCCGAGTGATGCTGAGGATGTTTACTTCACGCTTTAATCGGACGGCAGCTTAATGACTCTTGATTGCTTGACTCGTTTAATCGACTGAGGCTGAAGGGGGAGTGGGGGGGGGGGGGGTTAAGCTAAAACCAGGAGCAAGAGTCAGATCTGCGGATGGAAGACGAGATGTTTGACGGGTTTTGATGGCGGATGATTGCATCTTTTTCGAGGAGATGCTGCAGACGGAATTTGATCGTTGATTTTCAGATCCAGTAGGAAAGGGAAGCTGAACTTTAGGTGAAGTACAGTAGAAGATACAGCGGTGGAAGACGGATAAATATCCAAGAGATGAAGTCAAGTTCAGGCTGTAAAGCTTCCAAACGGATCACGTAGGAATGGGACTTTCTGGGACTTCATAAAGAAGAAGAAAGTTAACAAAAGTTAAAGTTGGACAGAAGAGGAGTCCGACTTTAATCTGCACCAATGGAGCTGCTGGAGTCCTTTTACCACAAGAAGCTGAGGAAGAGGCTAAAGAAACTGGAGCTGGGCCGATCCGACGGGGCGTTGTGTCGGGCTCCGTCTGAGGCCAGCGTCAACACCCTGACGACCGGACTCATCTCCAGAGTCCTCCGCTTCACTTCCAGGTAAAAACGGAAAGATCTGAGTCAGAAACACGGGAATCACACACGGACCACGCAGGGTTCAGGGGTCGTCATGGTCACATTCAGCCTTGGCTGTTAGAATTTAAATAAATCTTTCATGGTTGAACAATAAGTGTGTTTTTGGCGTAGGAATGTGTTCTAGTTCTAGTTTCAATAAAAGGATGTTTATGGAGCCAAAATAAAATATTTTAGTCCTAATATCGGAAAGATGCTCAACTTAAAAATTATTCAACAAAATACGGAGATGTCTGATTAAACATGTCACATTATTATTATATTACATAAATACATTCATACTCTTGTGGCCCAAAATGAATAAAAAAGCAAAGAAACTTTCATTTTCATCACTTTTTTGGAGGAATTTGGCAACGATTTAACGTTCTTTTACTTTCTGCACATTTCTAGAAAAGACAAAATCCAAACTTAATCAGACATGAAGTTTAATAAAGCCACAGGTGAACATGATGTTTAAAACTGTATAAATGTTATTTACAGTCTACATCTCAGACTTGGCAGTAACCTTTATAACTCAGATGATGTGCAGTAACTCCATATCAGTAGAAAACACCAAAAACTCAACTTTAAAGATGTTTTTAACGACTCAGATGTGATAAATCAGTTTGGAATTTACTAACTCTGCCCTGATTTATCCTCCCTGAGTGTTGATAACGTGCTTCGGTATTCCAGCCACGTCCGGTTATTATCCGGCTCCCTGAGGTTCGGAGACATGTTGGCTTTAAAGTCTTCTGTCTCTGATCCAGAGATAAAATCACTTCCTGTTTATCTCTGAGGATAAATACAGCAGCGAAGACGACGATGGTCATGGGGAGATTACTGCCGCCTCCGCCGCGTGAAAAGCCTCGCTTATCAGAGCTGCTCTGATCACCCTTTCAAAATAAAACTGTGCTGATGTCAGAAAGATCCGTTTTATAAACAAGACAAGTTGGTGCAGCGATAACCAGAGTGACTATTAGCTGCTGTCTGATGGGATTATTTTAGCTCTTCTATACTTAAGCTGCAGGATTTTTAAAAATCAGAATTACATCTCCAACTAAGTAAAGAAGTTCATTCAGTCACTTTAAATTCATGTAAAAATAATGTTTTAGTTCAATAAAGTAGTTTTTTGTTTTAGAGAGTGAGAGACTACAACTGCCTGGAACTTCAAAATAAAAGTCTGGAGTGGTTTTCTGACCATCGTCCCTGACTGGTCATTCATCTCCAGCTCAGCTCGCTCTGATGTAGAAAAACCAACCAGCTTTGAGCTTTTTAAGGTCTCTCCTCAGAACATCTGGTTCCTTTGGGTCGTTCAGAGCGTAGTAATCAGAATCAGAGATGCACGGATTCTGGTTTTCAGGGCTGATACCGATTTTGGACAGTTGTGACTCATCTTAAAAGACCTATAAATGACAGACTTTTTAAAAATAAAACTGACAATACTGATCGCTGAAGTAAGAAGTTGAAAGATCAGTTTTTGTTAGTGTAAATTAGCGCTTAGCGATGGTGAGTTCATGGACCAGAGAAAATGTCAGATTTTTACGTTTTGCTCACACTGCGTTTATAGACATTTTGAAAATCTTATATTTCAGTTTAACCTCTTGTAGAGCAGGGGTCACCAACCTTTGTGAACTACGTCATGGGTATGGGCCACACGAAGGGCCACCAGGTTGATACAATAATGACCTTTGAACTAGAATAGATCAGAGTTAAACTAAACTTCATGTATAATAAACGTATTTTAATGTTTTTTAAAGAACATAATAGTTTTTAAATCTATTTTAATGCATTTGTGATTAAAAAAAGAGGGCAGCAGATTTGGAGAAAAGGTTGGTTCTTGGGGCTCCAGATTGGTGACCCCTGTTGTAGACCAACAATATCATCACAAATTCCCATCTGGCCCTAAAGCATCCAGAAGGAGCATCAGGGTTGGTACCTTTATCAGAACCTGCTGGAGACATTTGATATAGTTGGAATATATCACTTATATCTCTAATTTACAGCAGCTTTGTACTTTAAATGTAGATTTATGAATAATGCAACAAGCCAGTATGTGTGATGGTGGGTTCATATTTAACACTAAAAGTCACTTTCCTGCTTCCAGCCCTGATAATAAATTCTGTTTCATTTCCTGCAGCTGTTTTGAACATCTGGTTTATTGAAAGAAGATTTGTTCAAGATGAAACAAGACAAATTTTAAAGATTTAAAAGCAAGATCCACAGCGTGGGTGTCACGGTCCAGAACAAAGATTTAAAGCTGCAACGGCAAATTTAGAAAACAAATGAACTTAAAACAGTTTTTTCATGCCTCTTACAGTGGCGGCTGGTGAATTCTTTTTGGGGTGGGGCGCATTTTTTTATTTTTATTTTTTTATGTTAGTTCTTGTGAATGGTTTTTATCTTGAGAGGCGCTATATAAACGATCGTTATTTTCTTTATTTGCAGGTCAGTTTTTCAGATGCACTAACCACATATCACCACTAGGGAACGCCAAATTACCATTCTTATGCGTCACACAACTTGAAATCGACGGACTTTGTTGCTAAGTTAGCAACAAAGTTGTTCCAAAAACATGCTTCATATTCACCAATATATGCAAACCTCACACACACTAAACAGGAAGAGGCTCTTTTAAACGATAGAATCCACGTTTTCTACCTCAACACCACCCAATGACTGCTAATGAAAAGCAAAACAAAGCTATTTTCATGAAGTCAAAAGCTAAATTCTGTCTTACCTTGCTGGTCAAAATAATCCATCTTATAGTAAAAAATCCACTTGGTTCATAGAATCCAATGATAAAAAGATGAAACTACTAGTTTTCTCCATAGTCAACGTTAGCAGCAGCTCCACAACAACAAAGGACGATGAACTAGCCTGTGGAGAATTTTCCGGTTGTCGGTCTCACCGAACCGCCGCACTTCCCTGGCTCCTCCACTCATTCCACACTCATGTATTTAGCACCAGAACACCACTAGTGTGAGAGGTTCTCCGCTCAATAATATCAGAGAAGGAGAAACAGCCGGCTGCTACCACTTCAACTTTAGAACAAACTACCAGAGTCCCACAAAGAAAAACACCATTTGGAGTCACGGACAACAAAACACATTTGGACCTACAAAACAGAGACTGGTGTTTAGCGCTAGCTCGTTTCCTCTGACATCGCGGGTTTCTGGTTCTGGCAGAAGCGTCTCAGGGAAGATACCCGAGGGGAGGGGTGAGTGTTCCGTGACCGTGTTAGCGTTTAAAACCTAGCTTGTTCTGTAGGTTCGCTAAAGCAGCTTTAATGAGGGGTTCCCAAACTTATCAGAACTACGAAATAAAAGTCTGAGAAATTAGTAAATAGTTTTTTTTTTTTTATTGTTTTATCTCTCAGTAACAGTTGTTATAAATGTTCTTTAAAGGTATTTACATCTTCTCTAGGACACACACTCACACACACACACACACACACCTGGTGTTTCATGACCCACAGGGGTCAACTGTTGCTCTAAAGTCCATTTTTCATTTCCTTAGAGCTAAAAAGGTAATAATATAACGTAACAATGATTATAATTTGTAACATTGAGGTAATGTTGTGTAATCTAAAGGGAGCCAGTGTAAGGCTACCAGCACCGGAGTGATATGTTCCCGGCTTCTAGTACCTGTCAAAAACCTAGCAGCCGAGTTCTGGATGAGCTGGAACCGTGCAACCGCACCCTGACTTAGACCGGCATACAAGGCATTGCAGTAATCCAGTCGGGACAGGACAAAAGCATGAATGAAAGACTCTTGGTGTGCTCTAGACCAGTGGTTCCCAACTCGGGGTCCCCTCAAGATTGCAGGGGGTCCCCACAATTTTGTCTATGCTGAGGTTGTGAGGTTACCAAGATTATATTTATATTTATATTTTATAAATTACATTTATAAAATCCCAATAACACACCCAATAGTATAATCAAAGCTCTGTATAGCAGTTGTAACCCTCTGTATATCTGTATAAAGTTTTAATTAATCACTTTTTAATGTGTGCATGCGGTAGAAGTTGTGGTTGGGGGTCCTGGCTTATCTATAGGCATGGGGGTCCTCAAGGAAAAAAGGTTGGGAACCTCTGCTCTAGACAACAGGGGCTTAATCCTAGACCGGTGTCTCTGATTAATAAAACAGGACCGCACAACTGTATTAATTTGTGTTTCAAACTTAAGGGCTGAGTCAGTTTTTATCCCCAGACAACTGTCTTTTCATATGGTGCCAAAGGGCCAAGGTCCAAGTCGGAGCCAGAGCCATCTAATCTACCGGGGCTGAGAATTATGACTTCGGTTTTAGTGTCCTTCAGGTGTAAAAAGTTAGGAGCCATCCAGGTTCTAACATCCCTTAAACAGTCCACAAGGAGAGAGACAGATCCACCAGCCCCCTGCCTGAATGGAGGGTAGATCTGGAAATCATCAGCGTAAAGATGGAATTTCACACCATGTCCATGGAGAAGCCCCAGGGGTAGGAGATATACCACAAACAGAAGGGGACAGAGGACAGAGCCCTGTGGCACGCCCCAGCGTAGTCCTACCCAAGGTGATGAGGCTTCACCCAACCTAACACAAAAGCTCCTGCCCTGAAGCTAGGAGCAGAGCCATTGGAGGGCCGGCCCAGTGATCCCCACCCAGTGCTGCAGTCGGTCCAGAAGGATGTCGTGGTCGACCTTTTCAAAAGCTGCAGATAGATCCAATAACAGCTAAACAACAGCTTCACCCATGTCACTTGATAGTGATATCAGTAAGAAGCAAATAAATTAAATGTAGTACAGATCAAGGGATTCGTGTTTTAATCTTGTCTCCTGCTGGTTGGGTTTTATACCTCACTAAAAGAATGTTGGTTTACTGAAAAGAAAACAATCTTAGAAAGTAAAGTGTGTGAATGGGTGGATGACTGATTGTGTTGTGAAGCGCCTTGGGGGGTTGTAGAACCCTCACTGCAGCCACAAAGGTGATCAATGACATTCTTGTTGCTCTGGATAAAAAGCAGTACTGTGCCTCACTTTTTATTGATCTGTCAAAAGCCTTTGACACTGTAGACCATGCTGTTTTAAAACAAAAGCTTCCTTGTTTGGGATTGTCTGAACATGCGATCTCATGGTTCACAGACTACTTGAATGACAGAACTCAATGTGTTAAATGTGATGGGTTGTCCTCTGAATTTTTGAGTATCCACAAGGGAGTACCACAGGGTTCAGTTTTGGGACCCCTCTTGTTCATTATGTATATTAATGACATAGGACAAAATGTGTCAGATGCTAATCTGCACTTTTATGCTGATGACACAATCATTTACTGTTTTGGAACATCCCCCACTAAAGCTGTTGAAGTCTTACAGAAAGCTTTTAATGAGGTCCAACAAACACTTCTGCAGTTAAAATTGGTCCTCAATGCTGACAAGACTAAACTAATGTTGTTTTCAAACTCTAAAAAAAGACCTCTAAGTATGCCCCCAGTGACCACTCTGGAGGGAAATATCATAGAGGTGGTCCACACATACAAATACCTTGGTGTCTGGCTCGACGACTCCCTCTCCTTCAAGCCCCATATAGATAATCTTGTGAAGAAACTCAAACTCAGACTGGGTTTCTTTTTTCGAAATAAACTGTGTTTTTCCTTTGAGGCAAAAAAACGACTAGTTACTGCAACATTTCTGTCTGTTCTGGATTATGGAGACCTTTTGTATATGAATGCCTCAGCACAGTGTCTTGGTAAGATTGATGTGGTTTATCATGCCTCGCTGAGGTTTATTACTAACTGTAGACCACTGACCCATCATTGTGAATTGTATTCTCGAGTGGGATGGCCTTCTTTGTCCACCAGGAGGTTGGCACATTGGTACACTTTCATTTACAAGGCCATGCTTGGATTACTACCCAACTACATCTGTAACTTAATCTCACGGAGAAGTATAACTTCTCACAGTCTGCGTGCAAACGATCAGTTGTTACTCTGTGTTCCGTTTGCTCGCACTGAACTGGGTAAAAGGGCTTTTGTTCACTCTGCTCCTTCTGCATGGAACAGGCTGCAGGAAAACTGGAAACTAACCGAGCTTATCTCCTTGAATACATTTAAAACCAGACTGAGAGCCCTTGAGAGAGATACCCTGTGTTGTAATTGCCTTCTGTAATTCTGTACATAACATGTCTGTGTAACTGGAAAATATATATATATATGTTGTAACTGTAACTCTTGCTGCCTCTTGGCCAGGACTCCCTTGAAAATGAGGTTTTTAATCTCAATGGGACCTTCCTGGTTAAATAAAGAATAAATAAAAAAAATAAATAAGGCGCTATACAAATACAGGCCATTTACCATAAAAGGAAAACAAAGGTTGCATAACCTGGAAATGTTTCACCAAACTGAGTTATGGTTTACAATCAAATTTTTATATTATAAGTCTATCCATCCATTCATCCATCCATCCATTCATCCACTCATCCATCCATCCACCCATCTACTCATCCATCCATCCATCCATTCATCCATCCATCCACTCATCCATCCATCCACTCATCCATCCATTCATCCATCCATCCACTCATCCATCCATCCATCCACCCATCCATTCACTCATCCATCCACCCATCCATCCATCCACCCATTCATCCACTCATCCATCCATCCACCCATCTACTCATCCATCCATCCATCCATCCATTCATCCATCCATCCATCCATCCATCCATCCATCCATCCATCCATCCATTCATCCATCCATCCATCCATCTACTCATCCATCCATCCACTCATCCATCCATTCATCCATCCATCCACTCATCCATCCATCCATCCATCCATCCATTCACTCATCCATCCACCCATCCATCCATTCACTCATCCTTCTGTTGCCTTTTCACTCATCTTCAGTCCTCGTGCCTGACTGTTTTAGAAGAATGTTTATGTTATTTCTTCATTCATTATAATCCTCTTAAACTCAATGGATGAAACCGTTTACAGGAAAACAGCCTTTTGTTGCTGTTAGCATAGAAGCTGACTGTTTTTTGTTTTTTTTTACTTTTGCAGACGCAGAGAGCCGGCATCTCGTCCTCACTCATGGCATTCAACTAAACTTGGCGATGGTCAGCCAGAGTTTGACCCGACGGCGATGGACACGCTGAGCTCCTGGCACCACAGCTGTCATGCTAGGTCAGTGCGTATTGTGAGGTTATGCTAATATTCAGTCAGTTTCAAACTTTCCTACTTGTTCTTAATGTGTGTGTGTGTGTGTGTGTGTGTGTGTGTGTGTGTGTGTGTGTGTGTGTGTGTGTGTGTGTGTGTGTGTGTGTGTGTGTGTGTGTGTGTGTGTGTGTGTTCTAGCATTTAAAGTTTGTCTTTTAAACTAGGGAGTGGATCACAGAATTATCAGCTGTGTTTTTTCCTGCTCTCGTGTGAAATTTGACCTTTGACCTGTCTGCTCCTGAAGTGTTTAAACTGATTAAACATTAGTGCTTCTTGACACAACCTTAAGCTTCAAAGGTTAATGATTGATACACAACAATTCCCAACAGCTGACTGGATTGTAAACGTGTTCCAAGTAACAGTCCAAGTTTAGGAGTTTATTTAACGAAGGCTATTTATGAGCATTGCTGCAAAACCATGAGAGAGCGCTCACATTACTAACATCAATATACAAAAACAATGTTTTTCCTTCCGTATATTTTGCATTTCAAACAAATCAGAATCAACAAAGTTATGCAGACGTACTAAAACATAAAACAGACGAGTTGTTTTAGTTCCTAGAGAAGAACGGAACCGTCAGCATGCTTTCTGGTCCTGAAACGAGCTCCAGAAACAGTTTAATACAATCTCTACTGCTAAAGTTTTTTTGAAAATCTTACTTTCATCCTAGGAGGTGCAAACATAGAAAAAAGTTCAGTTTTTAAAAACTACCTGTTGTACTATGGACAGAGGCTTATATCAACCCTTTTATCCAGGTTTGAGTATTCCTTAAATCCTAAAGCGGCACCAGGAGTTCTGTAACCACCCAGTCACATCATCCAACGGTTGGATGAACTTTAACACGACTACAAGCTGGAACTCCTAATAATGTATACAGAAGGTTAATGGTTTAATCCCAATCCCCGGCAGGCTGCGTGTTGACGTACCCTTGAGCAAGATACTAAACCCTCAAATTTGACCCCCAGGTGTCGTACAAATAACGACCCACTCCTCCTCAGGGATGGGTAGATTCAAAGAAATAATTAAAAAAGTAGATCAGTGTTTGTGTGTTTCAGACAACTTTATTAGTCATGTAAATACGGACAAACCGGTGGGTAAATCTTTATTTCGTTTGAAGTGAAGCTTTGGGTCAAAACCCAAATAAAACCCTCTGATGTAACTGTGTGAACGGAGCACTGACGTCTTTGCCAACAGAGATGGTCATTCCTGATGAGCCACCCCCTCAACTTTGGGTCTCCCATGGCAACACTCACCATGCCCCTCCCAACAAATGCCTCGTTAGTAAAATACGGACAGGAGTCCGTCCTAAGGTTTCCTCCCTTCATCCATGGGAAATGTAAAATTAAGATTCAAAAAGATAAAAATGGAAATCCACCAGATGAAACAAAAGTTAAAGGCGCTGGTGGCACCGAAAACAAAAAGCAGAAATGGGAACCGGTGTCCTCCTTTCCAGAGCTGTAATTGCATTGTGTTCGGCTGAAGGACTTGCTGGGTCAAGCTGTGACGTGGACACTCATGCACGCTCACACGTTTGCATTCCAGTCACTCATTCAGAGAGAGGTAGCGGGGCATTATTCAGCTGCAGGGCACCAACTTTACAACCCGCTGGTGTAAACACACACACACACACACACACACACTGTAATAGGAGAAAGTATTTAACTACTTTTAGCTAAAAGGATACTCCAGATTTTATAAAGTGTGGTTGTGTTGAGAACGTATGGTCGGTTAGTATCTTACCTGCAGCAGATAGAATTTCAAGAATTTCAATAGAGATTCAAGGAGAAATTTTCATGAAGAATTTGAGCTAACCGCTAATCAGAGCAAATGTTTAAACTCAGCATTTTCAGCAAACTATAGATGCATATTTCAGACCAACCCGGCTCCAAAAAATTGAATCTTTTATCTTTAAAGAGTTGAAATCTTAAACTTTACTGCCTGATCCTATCAGACACATATTTATAATATAAATGTTAACATAAGTCATGATAAAGTTTTATTTCCAGCTGATTATTTTTGCTGAAATATCAAATTTACTATTAAAATTTAATTTGAACACATTTTCTTTGTAAGAGATTTAGCTCTAACTGGTTTACTCAGAATTCCAACTTCCCTGAACTCATTTTCTCCAATTTGGGCCACAAAGGAATTATTTAGCATAAAACTATAATGTTATTTTGCAAAACCTTATGTTTTAATCTGGCTGACAAGCAAACCACCAAGCTAGACATTATGAAAACAATGCTGTACTAGAGCTGACACATGCAGCTTTTTAGTTTAATGTCCACATTGAATATAAATAATTGTTTCAATATTATAAAACAATAGTAAAGTAGAGACGTTACTTAGTTGTCTCTGTGGAGTCCCACAGGGCTCAATACTAAACCCATTTATTTAACAATGATAAAAGTTCTCTCATGTTGACTGAATTTTGTTTCTCTTTATCTGGATCTTCAGTGCTTCAACTACTGAATTGTCCAGCGGGTTTGACAGCATGGAAAGTCTGGATCCACCCCAGTCCTCTCATCTCCACTCCACAGCACAGAACCAGCACCACCATGGTCACAATGGGTCTCACCCAGCATACACCTCCAACCACCAGCTGTCCGCTTCCAGGTTCATACAAACTACAAATAACATTTTAAAGTCAAAGTCCCAAGTCATCATCACACACTGGTGAAATTACATCTCTGCATTTTGATCTCCCAGTCCCAGGGCGGACACTCATACCACTAGGCCACCGGAGCTGGTTTTCAAAAAGGTTTTCTAATATTTGGTTAAAGGACATGTTTACAAAAAAAAAAGTTCTTTTACTTGTTTTTTTTTAAATATGATCGGTCGCTGTGAGTTTCACCTGCAGGCTAAATGTGAAAATAGTCCTCTACCCCTATTTCCTGCATTAGCTTCTGATAGAAAATAGACGGTGAAACTCTAGGATTAGAAAAGCCTGACAGATCTACGTCACACTGTCACTTAACATTCATGGACTCACCCATCTTGACTCACGACGGGGAAGGCTGTTGTTGGTTTAGCGTCCAGGAAACAGCAGAGAACGTCTGGGCTAGTAGAAGCTAACCGTTAGCATTAGCAACTCCACCACACAGCAGAACTCCTCCAGGCTTGTGTTATTTGTGGAGATAAAACATCAACGTTGCAGAGCAAACAGAGTCAGTGGTAGAGTTGTGTTGCTGTTAGCCAATCAGAGGAGAGATGTCCACATATCAGGAAATAAGACTCCAGATCCTGTCGTCCTCTGGATCACTTCTAGCTTCAGAGCTTTTTTCCCCACAGAGATCGTCTCTTAAGGCATTCGTTTATACTAGAGACCACTGCAGATGTGTTGAAAAAACAAAGGGACTTGGTCTTTAACTAAAACTATGACTTTTGTAGTAAAAACTTCCAGTTGTCTGTCAGCCCAGCAGGTGGCGATAACGTCAACAGTAACAACACAGCGACATAGAAGAAGAAAAGTTTGTATGCGTGGGAAAAAGTAGAAATTTCTTCCAAACCCTGAACCATTTCACAACTCGGGACAATCAGATTCTGTATTTTAGTGATAAAACGCAAACTTGTAAAATCAAGCTAAAGATTCCGTCATAGTGCATTATTTCACTATGGATTATAATCACTAATCAAACCGGTTTTATATGTCTTAGGTCATCAAACAGTATCGACCACCTGCACAGCAAGCGAGACTCCGCCTACTCCTCCTTCTCCAACTGCTCCAGTCTGGCTGAATACCTAGCCTCGACGCCCTCGTTTAGCCCGGAGCGCTCCTACTCTCTGGAGACCGTCTCGCAGAGAGGCGGAGGAAGCGCAGAGCTGCTACAGGCGGACGTTCCTCATACCCGGACTTTTTATGACACCCAGCAGGGCCTCTCTCATGAGCCAGAGCTAAGCTCCGCCTCTGCCGCATTGCTAAGCAACAGTGATTCCAGAGGTGGCGTGAGATCAGGACTGACCCGAGATCTCCAAGGTGACGTTTCTGTTTCACAGAAGGTTCTCCTGGGTGTTATCATTTCAACCTAGACATCACTCATCCCCTTGATGCTGTAGGTTCAGTTGGTGGTGTCTGTTACCGTAGCAACGCCAGTGGCAGGACCAGTGGCAACATGCCGGCTTCAAACAGGCACAGCGTTGGACCAATATGGGGCCCGGCAACTGGCTACAGCTCGTACGAGAGCCTGAAGGGGGCACCTGCTCCGCCGAGGCGCAGCGACAGCTACGCCGCCATCAGGAACCACGAGAGACCAAACTCCTGGTCCAGTCTGGAGCACGGCCGGGCTCTACGGTGAGTCATGTTACTGGCAACCATCAAGTCCTGATTTTCTAAAATGAAAGAACGCTAAGCCAGATGAAACAGTAACATTAGTTTGATTTAGTTTAATTCTCTTTATTTCACTCAGGTCTCTGCAGAAAGGTTCCTGGCATCACTCCAGTGGCCCGGTGGCTTCAGGTACAGTCATAAATGTAGCCACATCCTTGAAATTAGGAAATAAACTTTACATGGAAACAAGTTTTGTCGGTTAAAGAGCAGGTTCACTCAGAAACCATTTTTACTTGTTATTTTTGAAAATGATCGTTCCCTCTGAGTTTAACATGCAGGCTGAACATGAAAATAGTCTCCTCCACCAATCTCCTGCATTAGCTTCTGATAGAAAATAGACTCTAGGTGAAACTCTAGGATTAGAAAATCCTGACAGATCTACGTCACACTGTCACTGAACATTCATGGACTCACCCATCTGGACTCACGACGGGGAAGGCTGTTGTTGGTTTAGCGTCCAGGAAACAGCAGAGAACGTCTGGGCTAGTAGAAGCTAACCGTTAGCATTAGCAACTCCACCACACAGCAGAACTCCTCCAGGCTTGTGTTATTGGTGGAGATAAAACATCAACGTTGCAGAGCAAACAGAGTCAGTGGTAGAGTCGTGTTGCTGTTAGCCAATCAGAGGAGAGATCAGGAAGTAAGACTCCAGATCCTGTCGTCTGAAGCTACTTTATCCTCTGGCTGACTTGTACTTCCTTAAAGAACGAGTAACACCTAAATCAACTTTTTTGCGCTGATAACCCGTATAGATGAGTATCTAATAGTGCTGTAGACATGTGTAATCATTATTTTGGCAGTTTAGTGCAACTTACTTAAAATTTAATATTACAGGCAAAAACCATAATTATATCTCCACCTTCAGGTCAAAACTCTGCTCCACACTGATTTAGAATCAGCCCCAGCTGATTGCTGTAGAGATGCAGCGCACGGTGACGTTGTCTACCTTACTACGTGGCTGCGCTGCACTGGACTCCAGCTGAGTCGGCCGCACCTCCACATGGCGCAACCACTCATCTGCCGATATGACACGTTAGAGCTCGGAGCCGCTCGCCTCCTTGAAAAAAAAACCTCCTCCTCCCCTTTTTTTCTGGTGATCGCGGTGGACAGTAAATCCTCCAACCTGCTGGTGCTTCTGAGTCTGCTTGTTCTCCTGAGCGCTAGGTTTGCTTGTTTGTGCGCTCCTGTACACGCGCGAGTGCGCACGCGCTTCTAAATGACTAGTTTTTCCGACTGGGAAACTCCGAGAGCCCACGTGGGGTGGTTGGTGGTGGTGCTGTCAATCACTGCCTCAGTGCCGCTCCCTCGGTCCTCCAGGTGACGCCTATTTTGCAGGTATTTTTCTAACAGGAAGTCTGCTTGGAATAAGTCTCCGCCCATGGTGTTACTCACCCTTTAAACAGTCGCACCAGAGCTTTTTTTTCCCAGAGAATGACTTACAAAGCATTCATTCCTACTAGACACCACTGCAGATGTATTAAAATATGGGTAAAGTTCACCTTTAAGTTGTCTGTTGTGTGTTGACACAGCATCAGCTCATGCCTTGAGTTAGGAGCCCTAGTAAGATTCTGGTACAAGTACCTAAACAGACAGCAAAAGCAGCCAAAGTCCAAAGAAAAACTCAATTATTGATCAAAACCATCACATGAAGATGTTGCGTGGAAAGAGAGTCGGTAAAAACTTGTTCTGGACTTTTGGACAAGCTGGTATCTCCGTTGTCGCCACTGTTGTGAACTGGAGTCCATCTATATCCGACAGGTTTAATTCTGATGGAAAACGTGAAAACTGACCAATATGCCTTACTTTGTTTCCAGCCAAAGGTCTGTTTGGTCCTGATGGTCAGCTCCACACTGTGATTGAGAAGAGTCCAGAAGGCAGTCCCACAACAAAACCACGCCAGGGCGGGGCGTTTTCCCAGCCCCTGTTCCCGACCGGGCCCTCCTCTGGGCCTGCTGGTCCCCCCTCCCCATCCAGCCGGGTCTTTCTTCCTACAGGCGTGTACCCTGTTCCTCAGCCGGAGCCACATTTTGCCCAGGCGCCCAGCTCCAGTTCCTGTCCGAGTCAGTCTGGAGTCTACCCTGCCCTGGCTAAAGAGAGCCGGCATCAGCAGACCTCCGGACCTCGTGGTGTCAACGGGAGGGATGAATGGATGTCAGCCGAAGAAAACGGGGTCCAAAGTAACCGTTCCTCCCCGTGCCCCAGCTCGTCTTACTCGGCTTCATCGCAGCTCAGGACTCGAGCACTCGAGACCGAGAGGTGAGGCGTTAGCTTACCCTCCAGCAGTGATGTCTTCCTGGGTTCATCTTTGGTCCTGAGTCTGACTCAGACTTGTCTCTAGCAGGAATCAGCAGCAGGAGCGTCATGCTGGAACCCATAAGCCACACAGGAAAACAACTGGGGGGGAGTCGGACTCCCAGATTGGACTCCAAAGGACCCCAAATCAGCAGGGTCCTTTCATTCAGAACTTCCACAGGCCCCCTTCCGAAGAACAGAACCAGGAGTTCAGGATTCCCTCGGTCCTTTCCGGTCCAGATCTCAGAACCTCTACCTCACAGGGGAAGAGCGATCTCAGGTACGTTACAGGACTGTTTCTTTCTTCATTACCTCCTTTTAGTTCTGTACTTTCATCTCCTAACTCTTTATCTTTCTTCAAATCTAGAGACCAGACCAGTGTTCAGTCAGAGCCAGCAGCCTCATCCAGACTTGCCCAGGGACAGGTGCGACCCACCTGCCCCTCACCTGCTCAACCCCAGCCTCAGGCTCCACCCACCTCCACCTCACAGCTGTCTCCTCGTCACTTCAGTGACTCAGCAGCTCCTCAGCATGACCAACACAGAGAGGAAGACACCCACAGCGAGCACCCCCTGACCCGCCTGGAGAACGCTCTCGCTGAGGTCCAGCGCTGCAGCAGCTCCAACAGCGGGTTTTTTGGCAGTAGTCATGACAACGGCTGTTTTAGTAATCCCGCCCAAGCTCCTGCTCGCAGCCTCTCTGTTATGGATAAAGTGAGTCGGTTTGAGCGACGGGAACATGGTGGAAAACCACGCAGCCAGAGCATCAGCAGCAAACCCACCCTAACCTGGGTAAACCCAGAACACCGTGCTCATCCTTCAGTAGCTTTTTGGAGCTGTCAGCATTCAGTGAGCCGCCTTAAAGACCAAGTTCACTGAGAAACAGTTTTTACTTCCTTTTTTAAGACATGATCAGTCACTCTAACATTCAGGCTGAATGTGAAAATAGTCTCCTACACCTATTTCCTGCGTTAGCCGGCAATAGAAAATAGACGCGGAAACGCTCGGGTTAGAAAAGCCTGACAGATCTACGTCACACTGAAAATTAGCATTCATGGACTCACTGATCTTGGCTCACGACGGGGAAGTTGGTTTAGATTTAGCGTCCAGGAAACAGCAGAGAACGTCTGGGCTAGTAGAAGCTAACCGTTAGCATTAGCAACTCCACCACACAGCAGAACTCCTCCAGGCTTGTGTTATTGGTGGAGATAAAACATCAACGTTGCAGAGCAGACAGAGTCAGTGGTAGAGTCGTGTTGCTGTTAGCCAATCAGAGGAGAGATGTCCACATATCAGGAAGTAAGACTGTACCCTGCTGTTTTCTTTTCACCCCACAGAGATCGACTCACAAGACATTCATTTATACTAGAGACCACTGCAGATGTGTTGAAAAATCAAGTGAACTTGGTCTTTAAATGGCAGCCCTGGGTCCTTATCAGCTGTTCTGCTAATCCAGTATGTGTTTGTTTTTCTGATTTCTGACCAGATGACTGATAAAGGTCGTGGCGCCGCCCCGTGTGGAGCTGATGACCTTAGAAACATGCTGGAGAGAAGCACCAAAGTCTCCAAATCCCACCGGACGATTAGCTTCAGAGGAGTCGGCGGCGAATACGTGAAACACAGGTAGGAGAACTGGGGTATTACCTCTGTTATTCCAGGTTTTATGTTTTAAGATCTTATGTTTAAGCAATGACTATGCAGTATGATAAATGATCCGCACTTGTATAGCGCCTTTCAGAGTCAGAGGACTCCAAAGCGCTTTACACTGTACGTGTGTGCAGTGGGCAGATTGCACATTGTTGATCCACCAATCACCATCGTTCTTAGTCAGTTTGTAGAAGCAGACCATGAGGGGTTGGTTATGTGAGATTTTGTTGTTTTTCAAATTTCATTAGCTATTCGATGCACCAATCAACATACTGCACCTTGATTGGTTGGAGCTACACGTGTGAGAATTGAGGGGAACGTTTTAGGCGGGGGGGTTCAGCCCTTAACCGGTTAGGTCAGGTTAGTAGCTAACATGACGATGCTAACAGAGGTAATGACAACTTTGTAAGAAAGCAACACGTTTGAAGGAAAGTGAAGGTTATCAGAGGGATATTATGTTAGATTGTGGACGTTTTATTTTATTGGAGGACATTAATTTAACTCTTGTGGACGTAAAAATACCGTTTCTGTTTGAGATTGCCCTGTTCTGTCCTTTCCTTCAAACAGTGAGTTGAGCATTATTATAAAGATATCAATAAAGAGAAATCTGGTGTTTACCACAAAGGTCTAAATATGATTTTTATGATTTTTTTGTTTTGGTCTTGCAGATAAAACCTAGAGACACATGACTGTAGAAAGTTTCTACCTCCTGAAGGGCTGTTGCATTTAAAGAGTTAATCTGTTTGCTGTTCAGGAAACCAGCAGATCCCATCTCAGCCCTGCAGAGAAGCCGCAGCAGCTTCCAGCTGGATGGATCCAGGGAAGGAGACGACAGCAAGGACTTCCCGTGGAAACAGGAAGACCAACAGATACCGGACCCTCTGCAGGACTCGTCCTCCATCAGGTCAGAGATCAGAGTCCTCCAGAATGTCAATCCTGATCTTACAGGGTCTCCTTGACAAGACAAACATCTTTTGATCACTTCCTTGTCGTGAGGTGGATGGTGCTCCCTTGGCCTCCGGTACTTCTCCAATCTTCCAGCTCCTAAATATGAGTGAAATCAGGACCGTCCTGACCCAAAGGGAGGCAGAAAAACTGTTTATTACCTCCAGACCTGATTACTGTAATATCACTAATATCAAGATGTTCTTAAAGACCTTTTTCAACTAAAGGGTGCCCTTCCAAGGCTTCTCTGCTAGTAGTGGGGGGGCGTCACTCGCGGTGGGAGTGGGGGGGCATCTTTACTTGAGACAAAAATAGCATGAGGTGATCGGTAATCAGAGTGAGGTGATCGGTAAACAGAGTGAGGTGATCGGTAAACAGAGTGAGGTGATCGGTAAACAGAGCGAGGTGATCGGTAAACAGAGCGAGGTGATCGGTAAACAGAGTGAGGTGATCGGTAAACAGAGCGAGGTGATCGGTAAACAGAGCGAGGTGATCGGTAAACAGAGTGAGGTGATCGGTAAACAGAGGGAGGTGATCGGTAAACAGAGCGAGGTGATCGGTAAACAGAGTGAGGTGATCGGTAAACAGAGGGAGGTGATCGGTAAACAGAGGGAGGTGATCGGTAAACAGAGTGAGGTGATCGGTAAACAGAGGGAGGTGATCGGTAAACAGAGCGAGGTGATCGGTAAACAGAGTGAGGTGATCGGTAAACAGAGGGAGGTGATCGGTAAACAGAGTGAGGTGATCGGTAAACAGAGGGAGGTGATCGGTAAACAGAGCGAGGTGATCTGCACACAGAAACAACTCAAACAACAAAGGTGGTGGTGTTGGACATTCTGCTCAGTTTTATGGCTTTTTGTCAGACTCTGAACCAGGAAATGGAGGCAGGCAGAGAGCTCGGAGCAGCCACTGACTCCGCCCCCTAGCCAATCAGCAGCCAACAGTCCTGATGCCGACCGGATCAGCGCCCTAGGACCCACAAGGAAGCAGGGACTAGAAAGTAGGGGGAAAATAAAGAACCGTGCTGTTGGGAAAGGCCGGCCATACCGAACAGCACCCCCCACCCCCCACCCCCCCGAGTCACGCTGAGTCGTGATGTTGGAAAAACTCTTAAATTCATTCAGAGTCTGACAAAAGAATCACAAACTGAGCAGAACATTCATCATCTCCACCATGTCCTCCACTGTTTTTGTGATACCGCCCCTCTGTGATGAACCCGCCCACTAGAGCTGTTTCTCAGTTGTAACAGACGACCGCCGAAGCTGTGTAGAATAGAGCCGAGCTGGGCTGCAGAGTAGGCGCTAGCAGCGCTCTCAGACTGCAGCAGTAGAAGCGGAGGTAGAGGCTCCTGTCTGGAGGAACCAGCCTCTGGTTTCCACCGTGAGGCAGACACTCTTTCTGCTTTTAGGACTTTAAACTGATCGTCTTCTAGTCGGGCTCAGAGACGTACTGCTTAGATCTGGGCCTGATGTCAGCTGGACCTTTCATTAAGACTTTTTGAACAGCGCTGCGACGTGACTTGCTGTGACCTGATGCTTAATTGAATTCCTTCAGACGGAGAGACATCAGCTCATCAGTCAGCAGCCAGCAGCCTCCAATCATCCGAGCCAAGAACCACTCACTGGAGAAGAAAGGTCCAAAAACCAAGCCTAAACCACAGGGTGTCGTCATCACGCCTCAGTCTCTGGTCACTTCCCCTCACACCCCAAAGGAGAGGCATGTGGTCAGCCCCGACATTCCAGGCCAGAGCCCACCTCCTCTTCCCAGAGTTCCTCCAGTCGGACCACCTCCCCTAACCAGGATCTGTGGCCGCAAGCGTCTGACGGTGGACCAGAAGAAGCGTTCGTACTCGGAACCAGAGAACATGAATGAGGTTGGGGTTTCGGATCCAGAGACTGCCGCCTTTTTCCGGCGTGGAGGAGGTAAAATCACCCGTTCCTGTCTAGGTCTAAGAACATTTTAATCTGTTTCCTCAGAGGCAGCTCAACAGATTTTATCTCTCGTCTCTAACAGAAACCAGCGTGGCGGACCGTAGGAAGATGTTTGAACTTGCAGCGATCCGCGCCTTCCAAAACACCATGTCCAAGTCCGACCTGCGACAAGTCCGCCAGGATGCCCTCGCTGAGTACGTGGAGAGGAAGCAAGGAGCTAGGAGAGAGGAAGGACAGAGCATCAGGTCGAGGCCTCGTAGTGCTTACCTTCAGTATGAAAACAGCAGCCACTCAGGTGAGCCCAGCCTGTCCTAACCCCTCCCCTTGTCACCTTCTGAAGGTGTTTTCCTCTACTGCATGGGAATATTTATATTTAGCCTCAAATTGAGAATCATAAAGACACTCTCAGTCAAATGCCTCGTTTCCACTGACTGGTACGGTGCGAGTTGGTTTGTTAATTTGTCTGTTTCCATTGTTAAAGCAGTCCTAACGACTGACCCGTACCACGGCGTTCCCGGGCCTCCTTCAGCTGCAGGTCTATGACAGTAGAACGGTACGGTTAAAGCTGCAAATCTTCTAAACAAACTAGCTTAAAACATCATGCCTATAGAGTCAACAGTGAGAGTCCAACGGGATGGGGGGGGGACACGCGACACTCCCCTGAATACGGCGGACTAAAAGGGCCAGAATGTACTTGCTTTAAATCACGCGTACGTGTGTTTATCATGGCTGCCTCGCATAACTTGCATTTGTTTGAAGCAGTTTTTTGTCTGCGTCCCCTAAAATTAACGAAACGCGTTTGCAAGCTGCAATATGTGAGTAACCAGTAGGTTAGACACACTCGCCATCGTCTCTGGTTTAGTGGTCCTATACACCATCTACGATACCGTAACCAGCTGCTGATCGTTTCACCACGTTTGTTTTATTTGTTCCCTACAAATCCAGCACTCTATTCAATCTGAGTTCTGTACTGTGCCCCCTAGTGGAGTCCTCCAGTACTACGTGCATTGCAGCATGAACAGGAATCTGCTTGCTGCCTGCATAAAAGAGGTTAAAAAGCAAGTAAATTCCCTGACCGACCCTCACGTAGCACTCAGTGGAAACAAGGCAACAGTTTAGGAAGACCAGCAGGAAATGGGATTCATCCTGGTGGTTGGAAGACTAGATGAAGGTAGAACCAGGTGCTGAAGGGAAAAGGAATTTGACACGTTCTTCATCTTTCTGTTACGTCTTCTCTTCTTTGCTCCTCAGACACCTTCAGCCTCTCTTCCACCTCCAGCCTTCTCTCCCTTCAGGAATCGACCCCGGATCAGAGCTTCCACCCTGAGGAGAGGCGTCTCTGCTCGACCCTTCCTCCTGGAGGCGACCTGCGAAGCTTCCAGTCCAACCTTTTTTACCCAGGCAGGGTGACCACACCCAGACCTCCCGCACATCCGATACCGAGGTAACCAGACCCTGGTTCTAGACGGGTCTGCGATTAGGTCTGTGATGATGGAAGCTCATGAGTTTAGTGAAGGTTTAAAACTCCTGCACTTGATGTCTTCTCTCAGCACTTCTTCTGGATCAGCTCATGAGCTCCAAACCCAAACCTATCAGGATCTCAACCCCGAGGCAGGCACCAGCAGACCGAGTCTGTCTCAGCACAGAGACTCGAGTCAAGACCGCGACCAGCAGACCGCCGCGCCTCGACTCAGGCCGAGACTTTCTAAGAAACTCAACGAGGCTTTGCAGAGGGCCGGGTCGCCTCACAGGTCTGCTAGGTCGGTCTCGGCTGAAGATCTCCTGGAATGTTTGGAAAAGCAGCCATCGTCTCCTCGACATCGCCGCTCGCAGTCCTCCCCGACCGCAGAGAAACTCCACCAGGTAACTGAGAAGTTTCATAACAGTGAAACCAAACTATTTCCACTCTGACCCGACGGTTTCTGTGCTTCAGGACTTTTTTCCAGATGAAGTCAAGATGTTTGACGTCTCCTTCTCTGAACCTGGACGCTGCGCCCTGGCTGCAGACAGGTACATCTCCTCTCTATGCCGACAAGGTGACCAGACAGACAGTTACCTGTCAAGAAGATTATGTTGATTTTTAAAGGTGTGGAACAATCGTTTAATCAATACGTTTGCAGTGGTCTCTAGTAGGCCTTGTAAGTCGTATGGGGGGGTTCTGGTGAGCCTGTATCAGCACAGAGGAGGAAGTAGCTTCAGACGACAGGATCTGGAGTCTTACTTCCTGACATGTGGACGTCTCTCCTCTGATTGGCTAACAGCAACACGACTCTACCACTGACTCTGTTTGCTCTGCAACGTTGATGTTTTATCTCCACCAATAACACAAGCCTGGAGGAGTTCTGCTGTGTGGTGGAGTTGCTAATGCTAACGGTTAGCTTCTACTAGCCCAGACGTTCTCTGCTGTTTCCTGGACGCTAAACCAACAACAGCCTTCCCCGTCGTGAGTCCAGATGGGTGAGTCCATGAATGTTCAGTGACAGTGTGACGTAGATCTGTCAGGATTTTCTAATCCTAGAGTTTCACCTAGAGTCTGTTTTCTATCAGAAGCTGATGCAGGAGGTAGGTGGAGGAGACTATGACCTCCTGAGATCTCTCTAGCTTCATACCTGTAAGTGCCTTAAACTAAAACCTTGTTTGTTTCTCTTCTTCCTCGGTGTCTCTCAGACCTGCAGACATCCACACATCAGGAGACCTCGTCTCTCCTCAGACATCCCGCTACACCGAGAGCACCCCTCAGCCTGCAGGACCTTCTCAAGGTAAGAGAACTATAAACGTTTCTGGGTTTTAAAACATCTGGGATGAATCTAAAGCTGATGTTTTGAGTGAAATCAAAAGTAGAAGTTTTGCAGATCAACTTTCTGAGATTATCTGAGCATTTACATCTCTCACGTTCAGTGTTTCAGGCTGAAAACAGAACAAAGACCAGCATTTATATTCCTCATCAGACCTGAGTTCAGTTACATTTGTTTGAAGGTGAAAGTTTCCTAAACCTTGTTTTAAATGGACTTTAAACTATTACAACAACAGTTCCTCACATTTAGCTCCTCGTCACATTTAATCGTGTTCAAAACCAGACTTAGATACCACACCACATTTATTTCCATAGCACATTTTAAAAACAGCATGAGAGCCGACCAAAGTGCTGCACAATCATAAAATAACATCGCAATACAGATAAGAGCAGCCAATAAAAACATCAAATAACAGATATATAAAAAAGGAATCACTGTCCAAAAGCCAACTGATGAAAGTGGGTCTTTTATTTTATCAGGACGTGAACAGTTAGATGTGTTTCAGTACAGAATGTCTCAGTCTGGGGACCACAAACAGGCTTTTTACTCTAAACTGGTGTTTAATCATCCTTTATGACCAGATTTCTGCCTAAAATATTTTCAGACCAAAATCAGCTCAACTTTCATCCAGTTATGGACGTTTTAAAGCCATAATATGCAACTTTTTCATATTTAAATCCTGTTCTTGAGCCAGTTTGTGCTAAAATGACCTTTACAGGGTTAATGAAATGTCACTCAGACCCCCACCACCCTCTGTGGCCAGAATACCACACTTGCAACTTCAGAGTGGCGGTCCGGTCCCTGTTGGACTTAGTAAAGTGGAGCTGACATGCCTGGTGCTGCAGTCTGCTTCCAGCATGTTTCCTGCATGTTTTAGATCATGAACACAGCTGATGTGTTTGATTTAGTGATGAACCGCTCCTGTAGACACTAATGAAGGCTGAGGAGACGTTTCAGCAGTTAGATTAAGGTGTTAGAAAGACCGACGCACAGCCAGGAGACAAGTTTACCTTTAGTTTCACTAACGGACACTAGGGGGTGCTAAAGCAAACCAAAACTGACAAGTGTTCCTTTTTTTGTTCAAACATTTACGAAAGGCTTCTAAGAGGTCTTAAAAGAGGTTTTGAGTCCCACAGGTGTTTATTTTGGTCAGAATAAACCTTTAGTTTACTAGACATCTAAAACGTTCAAGTTGAGTCTGATTTTAGCCCAACGTTAGACGTCTTTTACCACAGAATGCTCCATCATTGTGATTTATGCTTTGAGTCCCAGAGTGTTTTCGTTCAGATGAAACTTCCTACCAGAGTTTAGGACGATGCTCTGATGTCTTTCTCGGCTTTAGATTTTGATGTTTGTGGACCTTTGGGGGTTTTGGAGCTGATTGTTTTTCTGTAGATGTTCAGGACAGTACCGATCTGAGCCTTCTCTCTCTGGTTTGGTCACAGACCTCCTCCACACTCCCGTCACTCGTAGGGAGCGCCAGAGGACCGGCGAGCGCCAGCGCACCCAAAGCACCTCCACGCTGGCGGCTTCGGTCGGCCTCCCCTGCCCCTTCTCCCCAGCTGGGACTCCAGACGGAGGACCCAGGCTAAGTCAGGCCAACCTGGACGCCATCGCTTTCCCCGACCTCCCACAAACCGGCGCCAGCAACAAAACGCCTGACAGACACAGTCTGAGCGACGTCCTAGCAGACGACCCGAAGGGCGAATACAGAACCCGAGCCTTCAGTCTGGAGACCACAGAGAGGTGTTCAGTCACATCCACGCCTCCTCCATTCACGAGGTCCAGTGGGAGTTCTCCGTCTCCTCCTTCATCCACCCGTCCATCCCAACATCAGCACCTGTCCTCTCTGAGGATCTCAGAGTCCAGCCTCTCTGAATCCTTCGGCCAGCAGAAACTCAAGACTTCACTGGGACTAAACACTCAGGAGGACTTGGATGATGTTTTCTTCCAAAATCCTCCTCCTCCTCCCCCTGCTCCTCCTTCTTCACCTTTACAAGAGACAATCACCTCAGAGGACTTCCCCCCTCCTCCACCTCCTCTGGAGATGGAAGCTGAACATGCATCAGTGCAGAGGTTTGCTCTCCAACATCTAAACATTACATTTCTCCTAAAAACATCATCGTTACGTGGATTTATCTAAAATTTTGTGCTTTTAGTTTTAGTCCAGACTCTGGGGACAAGTCCGTCCCCATCAGGACGTCCGTGTCCCAGTCCTCTCCTCCTCCGAATCCACAGCCGTCGGCCTCCATCGCCTCCACGGCCGAGGACGACGTGGCGTTGGAATACCAGCCGCTGCTCAGACGGGAAAAGACACCGGAGGAGCTGAGAGCCGAGGTTCTGGCTCGGCAGCTGGTGGGAATCTCAACTTTATTTATTTAGAATCGGAAAAAAATGGGACAGGAAGGAAAACTTCACAGAACGGAAACGGAGAGGATCAGAAAGTCCTCAGAGATAAACAATAAAACCAGCAGTGAGAGTAAAATGACAAAAATGCAGTTAAAACAAAAGATAAAGTTAAAGAACTGAGTTAAAATGAACTTTTAATTTAGTGTTTTTTTTTCTTTAACTGGGAGCTGAATCCACAAAACTGGAAGTTCCTGGAAAACCTGGAAGTTTTAACTCGAGTCAGACATTAAGACGTAGGAGGACTCGTAGCTATGCTGGTCTTACTGGGATCCAGTGGAGGTTAGCTCTTATTGGTACTGGTCAGTGGTGAACCCTTTAAAGCTGCTATAGCAAAATTTGGAAAACAAATTAGCGTTAACATTTTTTCATGCCTCTTAACAACGTTCTAACACAGTATAGCCTCGCACGTGTCTAAAACCTCCACCAATAACAGGTTTCAGACCAGAACCAACCACCGGACCATCTGGTTGAACCGCCGCTCTTCCCTGGGTCCTTCACTTATTCCACACTCACGTATTCAGCACCAGAACACCACTGGTGTGAGAGGTTCTCCCTCAATAACATCAGAGAAGGAGAAACAGCCGGCTGCTACCACTTCAACTTTAGGACAAACTACCAGAGTCCCAAAAAGAAAAACACCATTTGGAGTCACGGACAACAAAACACGTTAGGACCTAGAAAACGGAGACTGGTGTTTAGCGCTAGCTCGTTTCCTCTGGCATCGCGGGTTTCTGGTTCCGGCAGCAGCGTCTCAGGGAAGATACCCGAGGGGAGGGGTGAGTGTTCCGTGACCGTGTTAGCGTTTAAAACCTAGCTTGTTCTGTAGGTTCGCTAAAGCAGCTTTAATGAGGGGTTCCCAAACTTATCAGAACTACGAAATAAAAGTCTGAGAAATTAGTAAATAGTTTTATTTATTTATTTGATTGTTTTATCTCTCAGTAACAGTTGTTATAAATGTTCTTTAAAGGTATTTACATCTTCTCTAGGACACACACTCACACACACACACACACACACACACACACACACACACACACACACACACACCTGGCGTTTCATGACCCACAGGGGTCAACTGTTGCTCTAAAGTCCATTTTTCATTCCCTTAGAGCTAAAAAGGTAATAATATAACGTAACAATGATTATAATTTGTAACATTGAGGTAATGTTGTGTAATCTAAACGTCACAAACAGCAGATTTATCAGTGATTGAACCCAGAAACTCTTCAGAACCAAGTCCACGCTGGAGAGGCTCATCCCAGATTAACAAAGAAAACCACATTCTTCTGAATAAACTCAAATGAGAACCTGATTCTGAAACGGAGAGAAAAAGTTCAAATAAAAACAACAAAAGAACTTCAGGGATCTGGAGAGGTTCTGATCCAGAGCCACGGTCCGATTAGAGGGAAAACTTAAAGACCTGAGGAGTTCCTGACATGATTTTATACCAGAATATTTTATCTCATTCTGATGTTTGCTTTCTGAGATGCTTTGTGCTCCGTGGTCTCCAGGTGCTGCAGGACCCGTCTCTGGCGCCCCTCTTGGACACCTGGGGGGGTAAATCCACGGTGGAGCTGATGGAGGAGATCTTTTCAAACAGCAGACTGACTGATCAACCACACAAACATCCAGATGAAAGGTAACGAGGAACTCTGAGCTCAGGTTTAAACTGTTGTTGAAGAGAGTCAGAGTGTATTTACCCTGAAGATAAAACGTGAAACACGAGCCGACGTTCCCGTAAACCGTCGTTTATCATTCCGGCTGTTTGCTGACGGAGTCCGTCTCTTATCTGCTGCTGACAGAGTGAAGCAGGAACGTCTCTGTTCTCCGTGTTCACAGAGAGAACAGCAGTTAGTCTGGAGCTTCTCTGATAAACACCAAGATCCAGAGGAAGTTGGTTCTGTGATGTTTATCTTCTGGAGTCAGGTTCTCTCTGGACACAAACATTCAGTCATATTAAGACAAATCCACAGGAGGACGACTTTAAAGTTCTAAATTATTCATATCTGACTCGTTAGATAGCTTCATGAACAGCCTCTGTTCAGAGAAATAGTTACAGGACTGAGGGGCTAACGGCTAGTCCGAATAAAGACGGTCCAGAGAGTGTTGCTGCCGTCTGAAAACGATCTCCTAAACTTAAAGGCAGGATAGAAGGTCCTGTGTCCTGTTCCAGCACACTACTTTTTAAATATATACAGGTAAACACCCACACCCCCCGACATACATACAATCGTTGTTCCAGAGGGTTCCGTTTTATGTTTTTGACCTGTTGCAGGCACCTTTTCTGCCTTATTTCCTAATGTAAAGCACCTACCTAACCATATAACGATTTAGCATGCTAGCTAATATAGCATGTAGTGTTTTAGCTTTCTTGGTTTAACATCAAAATCACAGCAGCTCACTTCCTGTTTAACTGACGAGAACGCAAGATTCGGGCACATAGCGGGTATGCGCAGAGGGAGGCGGGACGGTCGGAGGGTAGTTTGATGGAAGGATCAAAATCCAATCATGAAGAACGGGACGCTCACAATGATTGGATGAGGTTATCCCAGGATTTTACATTTTAGAGGCCATTAAAATGATTCATTTTTTTATTAAAACGTTGCATTTATTGGTTGCCATCAGTATGTGAAGAACATTTAAAGCCATATGGCAAAAAATGCTCCAGAACAACATCTCACACTCACTGTGATGTTTTTTTTTTAGATGAAATGTTGTGATCATTTATGAGAGTAAATCTCCTCAGCAGCAGCAGCTGGGTGCAGTTCCAGTCTCGCAGAATTAGATCCATTTCTGACTTTGGCCTTGGCTGTGCTCAGCCTAGCTGTTAGCCTATCAGTCCTGAAGGATGAACTGTTTCTCTGAACAGAGGCCAGTTAGGTGGTAATTATTTATAACTCTGACACAGAAACACACTTCAGAACGGCCGACAAATGACTTCAACTGAAATAATGATGCGTTAAACCGGTTTCTTAATTAAACTATTTAGCTTCCTCTGAAGGAGGCGCTGAGGGAGTTGAACAGTTTCCGCGTTGACTGAAAGCTGGAGGTTTAGGAGGTGTTTATCTTGGCCCACGGTGGTGGAACCATCAGGCGGGACGGGAAGGACCAGAAGAACCTGATCGCTGTTTCTCAACAGCAGAATATGAACAAAGTGTCCAGAAACACAGATTGTTTTGTTATTTAAAGGTGTGTGTCGCTTCGGTGCCGTGCGTGTGACCTGTTGGGATTAAAACACATCGTATCTGACGCTGCTTTGTGCAGAAAATCCTCTTTTTAAATAAGAAAACCATCAGAAATAATTAAGATTTAAAACTTTTCAGACGTTAAATTTAAAGTTTATCCGCAGCAATGTGTCATGTTTTCAGCATGAATATCTAGAAATGAGTTACCTGCAGCCTAACAGATGCTTTACAGCTAAACACTGACACCTGGTGGCCAGCTGGTGTCACTGAGTGGACTTTTCTATCTTCTGTAAACATTTTCTGTTTTAACTTTACTTTAAAATACATTTCAAGCTAATTTAGTTGAGATTTTCTAAAAAATTAAAGGCAATTTAATAACTTAAAAATCAGATGTTAAATTTACACACACATTTATATTTTATTTTCAAGCTTTTATTGTTTTTGGTGTGAAATTTTCCTCTAGCTATTCTAGATTCATTGGTTTAAAGCAACATTTTTTAAACCTTCAGTAGATTAAAATAAAAACAGGTCTAAGGTGAACCGGATGAAATATTCCAGCGGAGGAGCTGGTTTGTGGGATTTTAATCGTTTTTGTTCCTTCTGAAGGATTCAGGATGAGAGCTTCGGTCCGGCTCAGAGCTCAGCCTCAGACCAGAGGAAGGAGACGAATCTGGATGAAGAAGAAACGGACCTCAATGTTAAGAAGGTGACGTCAGTTTATGAAATAAAACAACTCTTTAAAACCGAAGAAAGGAACAAAATCTGAAGGAATCAAATATTTTATTTAAAATAAATAAAAAACAATTAAAGAATGTTTCTGTGAGCTGGTCAGCAAGGCTAAAGGTTGCATTTCACCTTCTGCCCACCAGGTGGAGCTGTGCGAGGCTCTGAGGAGCAGCCTGGTGGTCCTTCAGCAGGAGAAACAGGTGCTGAGTGAGGAGCTGAGACATCATCGGGCTCTTGGCTCCAGCATCGAGGCGCTGGTCCAGGATCAGCTCAAACCCAACGAGAAGGAGAAGTACAGCGTGTTCATCGGTACAGTGCCTGCTGTCTGGAGATGATATTACCTGGTGAAGGTGTTCCTGAGCTCCACCAGACAGTCATCTGTTTGTTTCTGTCTGCAGGAGACCTGGAGAGGATCGTGAACCTGCTACTGTCGCTCTGCAACCGCCTGTCGAGGATCGACAGGTCCTTACGCTGCCTGCAGAGAGATGAGTTGGGGACAGAGGACGCAGCTGAGGAGAAGGTGAGACGAAACTCACCTGAATCACACCTGGAGAACCGAAAAAAGGCTGCAGGCCCCAGAAATAAAAGAGAATAGGATGATTATAGATGCTTGAGAATCACCAGTTTGGTGCTAAAATCATTTTTTGTCTGTGAGCTCGAGCTTAGATTCAGCTACAGAATTTATCTAGAAAATTCTTCAAGTACCAAACATTTAAAAGTTCCCTTTAAACTCCGTGAAACATGAAGAGTAAAAACTACGGGACACGTTTTAGAGATTAGCTTTAGTGCAGCTGACTGGTTCCCAGATCCTCTCGACCCCTAAGGACCCTTAAAGTGTGTGTGTGTGTGTGTGGGGGGGGGGGGGGGGGGGGGGGGGGTTCCTGAGTCTGAGAGTCCTTCAGCTCAGACTCCGCCCACACCTTCCACAAACTAAAACACCTGATGAGATCCAAAATCCATTTGTGGGCGTAGATCGTGTCCAGGAGTCTTTAGGTGTCGGGAATAATCTGGATGATGGGACAGTTCTTACCACCTACCACTAGATGGAGTCATGTGTCAACACAACTCTGGCTCATCCTTTGAGTTAGGAACTGTTGATTAAGACCTTTGGAGAGGATCAGACCCTGGAGGTGTTGTCTAACTGAACAACACTTTTATAAATATTAGATGTGTTCAGGCTTCAGCTGTAATAAAGAACCTTTTTTATCCTCCTCTTCAGGACTCTCTTCTTCACAAACGTTCTCTTCTGCTTCGTCAAACCGAAGACGCCCGGGAGCTGAAGGACAACTTGGACCGGCGGCATAGAGTGGTTCAAAACATTCTGTCCGGCTACCTCACCAAACCACAACTCCAAGACTACCGCCGCTTTGTCAGCGCCAAACCCTCTCTCCTGATTGGCCAGCGGCACCTGGATGGCCTCATACAGCAGGGGGAGGAGCAGCTAACCCAACTGGCCGAGAGCCTTCCGGCAGAGCTGGCAGAGGCTCACGGTTGGTCGGCGGTGGGCCTACTTTCTAACTCCGCCTCCTGCTCCTCTTTGGGCCTGCCTTCTATAATTTCCGGCCCCACCCACTCTGTCCGGCCCACCACGGTGACATCACTGTAGCGCTTTGCTTCTGAAAAACTCAAAGTGAAGGAGGTGTAGCTGAAGGAAGATCAGAACTAAATATGACGTTCAGAACCACAAAGTGTTCCTGTTGGAGGTTTTCAGAAACGATTCTTTAAGGACTTTTGGGTCATTTTCTGCCCTTTTGTAACTTTTGTTACGTCAACAAGAAACTAAAAAGATTTTTTTATTCAATATGCGACCCAAACACCTCCATGGTGCTTTCAGACACCTCCAGGAAATCTTGTTAGGATCAGATGAAAGGAGCAGGAGCCCAAAGAAAAAGGATGCCATCATCTGCAAACGGTCGCATTTCGCCCAAGTTTCCCGGCTGAAACGAACCCTTGCTCTGCTCTCGCACATGTTCAGACGGCTTACAGGAATAAAGTAACACCAAAAGTTAAAGGACTTTGTTTTATTTCACTCCATAAATGTAAAAGTATGAATCCTGACATGCTTGGAGGGAACGGTAACCATCACCATGTGTCTGTTAGCAGCTAGCACTTTGCAGTCCGACACTGGTTCACCTTCTGCCATCTAAAAGTTCACATCCTATAAACTTTTACTCAGATCTCAAAGTGCTTCTTGACACAAGTTTTACCAGAATTATCAGAACATCTGAAGGATTTTTGTCCATTTTAATAAAATAAAATGAAGGATTTCAAAACAATTTAATCCCCAAAGATATTTAATTTTATATGAAATAAAAGCATGAAGCAGATCTTCACCTCTGAATTATCAGGTTTTCATTCTGCAGCTTTCATTCAATTCACAAGATGACTTAAATAAAAAAGTCCTTCAGTTTCATCCAGCAAAGAAAAATTAATATGACTCCTTATTTAATCTGTGCCTGACGTTTCTGTTCAATAAAAGCACTTTGACAGCTCCACCAGGCTTGTTGTTGTTACTTTTAGGAAAATCGTGTGTGTGTGTGTGTGTGTGTGCGTGTGTGTGTGTGCGTGTGTGTGTGTGTGTGTGCGTGTGTGTGTGTGCGTGTGTGTGTGTGTGTGTGTGTGTGTGTGTGAGAGAGAGAGAGAGAGAGAGAGAGAGAGAGAGAGAGAGATCTTTAACCCTCCCGCTGTCCTATTGGGTGACCCCACCAGGAAAGGTGAGGTTTGAGCAGGGTGTGATTGTTTATCCCTTGGGGTCCACGTGGCAGAGGTGAGGACTGAGCACCACCTCACCCCTGCCACGTGGACCCCAAGGGATAAACAATCACACCCTGCTCAAACCTCACCTTTCCTGGTGGGGTCACCCAATAGGACAGCGGGAGGGTTAAATATGGCTTGGGTTGAAGAGCTCAAATCTAAACTTGAAATTGGAACTAATAAGTGCCCCCTAGTGGCTGGTTGCATTGAAAGCTTTAAGCCCCGCCCTCTTCAGTAAATTGAATGTATTTAAATATCAATTTTTCAGTTTTTATGAGTGATTTGATCCTCCAAACCCATTAATTGTGCTCAGGTGAGTAGCTGGGAGCTCTTATGTGTTTGGGCTGCCTTAACCAGTGAATTTTCCCACTGTGGGATTAATAAAGTCTCTTCTATTCATCCTCCAACATGGCAGCTCCTCAACTTCTGTCTGGTTTCACCTTCAAACGTGATGGAAGGAGATGCTTTGTCTTCATTCATATGTGCGTGCACACACACACACACACACACACACACACACACACACACACACACACACGCACACACACACACACACACGCACACACAACAAGATATAAGAAAAAAAAGGCAGATTTAAAAACAAACAGCACATGTTTGTAGAACTATTGATGTTTTTTTATTCCTCATTTCAAAATCGGATTAAAAATAATCCTAGAAACTATTTATAATCCAGCCTGAGAGCACCTCCCCGCCTAACATCCGGGTTACCTGCTGGAGTGCTGCAGGTGAGTGTGGGTTAAATACCTGCGGTGGGTGGGGCTTATACTCGTTTGACAGAAACTGCTGTCCGACCTTTGAGACGAACCCAGCAGACGGAACCACCATGGCCACAGATTTCACCCAGGACTCGGTTCTGTTGTTCCTCCGGAGCAGCGGAGGTTCGGTGAAAAACGCCGACCTGCTGCTCCACTTCAGGCCGTTCCTCCAGGACCCCGCGAACCGGGACCGGAACCGAGAGATCTTCAAAAAGTTCGTTAACTCCTTGGCCATCGTCAAGCAGGTCGACGGGGTGTCTCACGTCTTCCTCAAGAAGAAGTTCAGAGGACATGGAGCCGGACCGGACTCTCCGGGACCTGCCGGGAAATACACGGAGCCCTCCGCGGTGAACCCCGCCCCGCCGAGCGAAACCGGGAGGAAAACGGTCCTACCGGCGGCTGGGCTCAAGGTGGCGAGAACCAACCTGACGGAGGCGAAACAAAAACCAGTAAACACCAGTCTGGAACCAGGAATTAGACCGGTCCCTGTCGGGGGTCTGGTCCCAGGCCCGTCCCAGCCTCCTGGTCCTGCTCAGAGCGTCACGGTGGGACCGCAGAGGTCTGTTCCTGGATCCGGTCCTGGTCCTGGTCCTGGTCCCAGAGCTCTCAGACTCCAGGATCCAGAACCAGAACCCCACAGAGGAGCAGCTCCTCTTCATCGGGAGCATCTTCATCAGGCACCTCCTCCTCATAAGGACCATTCTCAGCGGCTGCCTCCTTATCTCCAGGCAGCTCCTCTTCTTCAAGAACCTCTTCGGCAGGTGACTCTTCATCAGGGACCTCATCCTCATAAGGACCCTTCTCTTCAGCAGCTGCCTCCTCTTCTTCAGGAACCTCTTTGTCGGGAGCCTCCTCTTCATCAGGGACCTCCTCTTCATCAGGTGCCTCCTCTCCACTTGCAGCCTCCTCTTCATCAGGCGTCTCCTTTCCATCAGGAGACTCCTCTTAAGGAGGAGCCTCCTCAGCAGGTTCCTGCTCGTCGTCGCTTCAGATACAGACCAAGCTACAAATCAGCTGTTTCTCAGGATGGTGATGATGATGAAGAAGAGGAGGAGGAGGTGGAGGAGGTCCCGATAAAACGCAGTGCACCAGAAGGACAGTGGTCCCAGAAGGTCCCCCTTAGTGTCCCAGATAGGTCCATTTCTCCATTGTTACCCAACATCACGGAGTCATCTTCACCTCCCTCCTCTTCCTCAGGAAGACCACAGATTTGTATCCAGGAGGACCGGACCCCTCAGGGTCCCGCAAAGGTCCGTTCAGAACCTGAAGCTGGCTCTGTTTCTGTGGAGGTGAGGTCCATCTCAGACCCAGAACCAGGGCTCTCCATACAGGGGTCCAATCAGAACCAGAAGCTGCCATCCAGCAGCATCTACTCGCTTTCATCTAACGACCAGTTCTACAGCACCGCCTGGCCACCGACCAGAACCTCAGGGAGGAGCAGCAGCTCTGAGGGGCTCTCGACCCAAACAGGTAACTCCTCACCAGAACCTCACCTGAAAATAGTCTTCTTCCCCTATTTCCTGCTTCAACCTCAGCCGAAAACAGACGAGGAAATGCTCTGATTAGAAAGGGGGGGGGGGTAGCAACAATCATGGAAACAACACAAGCAAATCAAACCAACAGTATAATAAACAACCGTGACACAAGACGGTGTCTATAGTAGTGTTTAAATGTATGTGTGTGTGTGAGGGGGGGGGGGTCTAGGCTGTGTGAGTAAATATTACTAAGTGGTCTGGGTGTGTGTGAAACCAGAAGTGGTTTGTGAATGCGTTGTATGAGGTGGGGGAGGGGCTGCCCCACTAGCGCTAGAGCAATGGTGCCACATGTGCTCCAGCAGCCGGGAGCCCCTGGAGGACGGACACCCTTCAGGGCTCCCCGGGGGGATTGTCACAAATGGTAAATGGCCTGTATTTGTATAGCGCCTTCTTAGGGTTCTACAACCCCCCAAGGCGCTTCACAACACAATCAACTCAATTCACACAAGCCACTGGGGGACGCCAAAGCCAGGAGCAGGGCCACCTCAGCTCCCCAGTGCCCACACCAAGGGGCCACCAAGCTCAGGAGCACCAAGCCAACCCAGCAGCCCACCCTCCCCCAGCAGTATAAGAACACAACATCATTCATAACCTTTCAGACGGTGAGGGCTGGATGGTGAACCAAGCAGACCCACTTGGTCACAACCCTGGGGGAGAACAAGTGGAGGAGCGCCCCCTGGCGCTGTAGTTGGTCTAAGATATTTGACATCACCAAGCCCACATCCAGCAACCCGTCGTACGGACATGACTTTACTCATTAGACCAAAAATGTCCATTTAAGTTTTCCAAAAAACAACAAGGGGAGTGTTTTAACCATGGGGGGGGGGGCTCTGTGTTCTTTTTAATTACATAATGTTGCTGTGATAATACTGTTACTATTAATAGTGATAAAGACTTTATTTTTGTGTATTATTAATAATAATAATAATAATAATAAAAGTGCCCACGTGTGAATTTACTTAACGTACATGTGGGCCAGGGGGGCGTGTTGCCATGGAGACTCCTGTTCTTTAAACAGCTGATCAGTAAAATAAAGTTTGTTACTGTTTTGACAGCCAGGAACCCCTCTTACCCTCTTCGCCAGGCAGCTCCTCTTCTTCAGGAGCCTTGTCTTCATAGTGACGTTCCTCTTCATCAGGGACCTCCTCTTCATCTGAAGCAGGAACCTCCTCCTAGTCAGCACCCTTCTCTGCGACAGCCTTTTCATCTGGATCCTCCTCTTCAAAAGAAGCCTCCTCTTCCTGGAGACCTGCCTCTTCATCAGGAACCTCCTCTTCCTCCTCCTCAGCAGGTTCCTGCTCATCATCGGTTCAGGCCAAGCTACAAATCGTCTCTCTCTCAGGATGATGATGGTGGTGGTGAAGAGGAGGAAGAGGAGGTGGAGGTCCCAATAAGACAGAGTGCACCAGGAGGACAGTGGACCCAGACCGTCCCCCTTAGTGTCACAGATAGGTCCATTTCTCCATCCTTCCCCAGCATCATGGAGTCACCTTCATCTCCCTCCTCTTCTTCAGGAAGACCAGTTCCACAGATTTACATCCAGGAGGACCGGACCCCTCAGGGTCCTTCACAGGTCAGCTCAGAACCTGGAGCTGGCTCTGTTCCTGTGGGAGTGAGGTCCATCCCAGACCCAGAACCAGGGCTCTCCATGCAGGGGTCCAATCAGAGCCTGAAGCTGCCATCCAGCAGCATCTACTCGCTTTCATCTAACGACCAGTTCTACAGCACCGCCTGGCCACCGACCAGAACCTCAGGGAGGAGCAGCAGCTCTGAGGGGCTCTCGACCCAAACAGGTAACTCTTCACCAGAACCTCACCTGAAAATAGACTTCTTCCCCTATTTCCTGCTTCAACCTCAGCCAAAAACAGACGAGGAAATGCTCTGATTAGAAAAACCAGTCAGATCTATGTCACACTGTAAACTAGCAAGACTGCTGTTGGTTTAGGGTCCAGGGGAGAACAGAGGACGTCTGGGCTAGTAGAAGCTAATCGTTAGCATTAGCAACTCCACCACACAGCAGAACTCCTCCAGGCTTGTGTTATTTGTGGAGATAAAACATCAACGTTGCAGAGCAAACAGAGTCAGTGGTAGAGTCGTGTTGCTGTTAGCCAATCAGAGGAGAGATGTCCACATATCAGGAAGTATATTTTAATTAAATTTTATGGGTGATAATAATCTCTGACTTCCTGTGACAGACAGGTCTGGTGCGGAGAAAGTCCAGGACGTTCTGCGGAGATCTAAAAGATCAGATGCGGAACGGTCGACACTTCGCAAGTCCATCGTGCCATGGCATCGCTCCACGGGGGATCTGTTTGACGACCAGCAGAAG